>LGSN01000556.1:0-47356 GCA_001314375.1 Phytophthora podocarpi | reverse complement strand
ACAGTGGCACGCCAGCTCGAAAAGATACTGCGTGGAGGACATCTGGTGCTGTTCAGCAGCAGCGAAGACGAAGGTTGCATGTGCTTTGGTGCGGCCTGCATGGTCTACAGGGGCCGAGGCCTGCCTCAGCTGCAGCTTCGTTACTGCTCGGTCAGCTCGTGGTGATTGATGTGCCTTGGAGCTCGCCCCCGGCCATGGCGCCGATGTCATGGCTTGACTCAAGCTGCCATCCATCCACCCATCGGAGCCAAGTTGCCGCTCAAGTCGCGGACCGGCTCTTTACCCAGATGCCCAGAAACAGCCGAATACCGAACTGAAACTCTCTCCCTTACAAAATCAATGCGACAGCCTAACCCAGCCGGAATTCGATAAGGCAGCTCTCCCGCCAGCTTTTGAACGAGTTCGGCACCCACCACGGCGATTCTCTCTCTTCTTGCTTGCAACTTCACAACGACGGACCAACCGAACCGAGCCGCCGCGGAAAGCGCAGCGCAGAGCAGAGCACAGCCTCCCCATCATTACATAATCTCTTTTGCCTGCTACGTGTAACGTGCTGCGTCCCGAACACGCAGTCACTAACCTGCACGCACACACACGCCACACGCTCCAGGCCTGCAACGCTAGTCGTTACGAAAGATCCCCGAGCTTGATACGCAGCAGCAGCGCTCGTTCACTCACTACAGTCCCGTTCTCCTGCGGCAGCTCGTTCTCGCCGCCCTTCCATCAAAATTAGTTCGCACTCGCAGAGACCGAGTGCAGCAGCTCCTCCCGCCCAGTCCCTCCCGACCAGCACCAGCACGGCCATGTCCATGGGCCTCCACTCTGCGCGCGAGGAGCTCGGCCTGCCCAACGTGGCGGGCAGCCACGGCATGGGCATCTCCACCTCGGGCTACCTCAACGGCGACGTCGGCCAGCAGATCGCCGGACTGCCCAAGCCCATCAGCCTCAGCCCACGGACCTTCGGGATGGAAGACCTACGCGACTTCTGCGGCCCCGTGGGCACCTTCAAGACGGGTCTGACACCCCGCGTGTTCAGCACGGGCTTGACCCCGCGCTCGGGCTTCACGCCTCGCTTCGCCACCGGGTTCACGCCACGGATCAACGTCACGGGATTGAGCCAAGCGCCCAACGCCCCGCCCACGGAGACCTCCAGCGCCTTCATGAACCGACCGGGCGCAGGCTACTCACCGCGCAGTGCTGCCGACGCCAACAATAACAAGATTTCGCCCTCAGGCTTCACCCCTAAGGATGTCTCTGGTGCCAAGGTGCCCATGCGCTTCCCAGGCGCCTTTTCGAACAACAGTCCCCCCAAGATGAATATGGCTGACCAGTACAAGCAGGAGCAGCAGGGGCCGCCGCAGTCGCACATCCAGCAAATGCAGCAGATCCACCACCAGACCCAGCAGATGAACCACGGCGCACCGCACCATGGACAGATGCCGCATCCGGGAATGCCCGCCATGAACATGTCCATGTACGACTACATGAACCGCCCAGCGCTGCAGCAACCTGCGGACCCGCGTCTTAGTGTGACCCCCAACTCGGACCGTGTGTCGGACCAGGAAGACCTGGACGAGCGCCGCCGTATGAAGAACCGCGAGCGTGTGCGCAAGTGCCGCAAACGCAAGCAGGACCGCCTTAACTTCCTGGAGGACCGCACTTCTGAGCTGGAGAAGGAAAACGGTATGCTGAAGGCGAAGATGGCCCGCAAGGACTCGGGACTAAAGGACGAGCCCCTGACGGAGGCTCAGCTGAATGACCTCCGCAAGAAGCAGAACACCACTTTGTCGTCGTACATCCGTGCCTACAATGAGGCTGATGGATCTGCCTTCGAGACAAGCGCCCGTGGTATTTGGGCCGATAACGCCGAGATTTTGTACGGCAGCAGTGGTGCTAGCGTGGCTGGCATGGCTGAAATCGTCGCCAGCAAAAAGGCTAGTGCTAGTGTGTTTGCCAAGTACGAGATCAAGCAGTACACGGTGCAGTGGAAGCCTAACTCGACGGACAAGTGCCTTGTGAACTGGGAGGTCGAGGTGGCTGTGAAGAAGGAGGCAGCCAAGAACGTACCGCTCACTGCCCCTTTTGCTGAACTAGCGCCGCACTTCGGCGACAGTAACGAGCCGCTGTCGTTCCAGATGACCTCGCACATTACGTTTGAGGAGGGCAATATTACGGAGGAGATTCGCCAGCTGAACCTGTCCCGCATTAGCACGAAAGCACTGGAGCGGTTCGCTGAGGACCCCAAGAAGGCCGCCGAGGTGCTGCGGTGCCTGATGATGACGGTGTAGGCTTTCAGACATTGCAAGACAAGGCGGAGAGCTCGTGACGAGCAAGAGACCGATTATCGGACGTACTGACGGTCAGAGGCAGAAGCAGGTAGCTCGTAGCTGAAAGGAGAATATCTTCTCTTTGTTGAGTAGCAGTAGAGCATCGTGTATCATAAAGGAAATATTACTCGGAGAAACTCACACAAGCGAACATTGTTGTTGGTGTTGCTAGTCGCTGTCGACAAGTACATGTGTACAGTCAGCGCGAGTCTCCGTCGAAGAGATTACACGTACTAGTATACATGTAGCGACGCCTCGCCGCGGCGTCGTCCATGCTTGCTTATTTCCTCAACATTACTTACACGTGCGCATGAGCTAAACATCACAACACAGGCTGTGCTCGAGCCTCGAGTCGAGGCGGCACGAAAATAGTTGGGATTGAGTTGATCTATTGGCTTCTTAGTACATGTAGGTAGGCGTAGCGCGCTTCTTGAATAAAAACTTGTCCAACTTGGTGGCTCTAAAGCGAAGCAGGGTCGAGCCCGGCAGCAGGAGGCATGGTCTTCTCCCTCGTTCTTCACGGAGGGACAGCTAGCGCAGTGCGGCGCTTTTTCCTCCGTGCCATCTTCATGGGTGCGCTTCTGCAGTCGAGTGCTTCCTTCAAGCTCGTCTCGAAACGTCTAGCAACGACACAACACAACCACAGAAG
Source organism: Phytophthora podocarpi (assembly GCA_001314375.1). Taxonomy (NCBI): domain Eukaryota; phylum Oomycota; class Peronosporomycetes; order Peronosporales; family Peronosporaceae; genus Phytophthora; species Phytophthora podocarpi. The sequence goes on along the minus strand of LGSN01000556.1, from coordinate 44,380 downwards.
AGTGAGCGGCGAACGACTATCAGGCTGCACTCTCGAAGAAATGGAACCGTACCAGCGAAAACACTGTTGAGCGTCGGGATGTTGTTGGCCTTGAGGATTTCAGGTGGCACGTCGTTCATCTCGTTCAGCTCCTGCTCCACGAATGCACACACACACGAACAGAGATAAGTCCAGAGCCATCCAGGCGCTGAAAGCGGCGGTAGCCTGTCGCGCACCTGGATCTCCTTGAAAGAGCCGATGTACTGGATGTCCGTTCCCTCCGGGTCCTGCAGGAAGACCTGCGGGTAGTTGGCGCGGATGCCGCTGGCCTGGAAGTAGTGGTTGCGCGTGTCGCGATTCTCCTCGAGGCTGCAGTCCACCTCCGTGTAGGTGATCTTGTTGCCGTCCAGCAGCTGCTTGAGGTGTCCGATCTCGTACTTTTGCTCGGTGATGGAGACCATCGAGGAGGTCAGCACGACGCACGTCTGGTGGGTGGGTGGACAGCAAGCAGCGTCAGAGTCTGCAGCAGCGATAGCAGGCAAGAGGACGGGTGAGTAGCACGCACCTTGACGGGACTCATAGTAATAGTAACTTGGGTGTCGGACTGGGAGGTAGATGTCTGGTCTCGTAGCTGGAGATAGTAGACTTGTGTCTTACGACGCTTCTTAGTTTGGAGCTGCTGACGGTTTCTTCTTCGGCCTTTCACAACTGCTTCGGCTGGATCCGAGTCCTCCACGCACGTGTCGGCGCTGATGTGGCGCACACTCTCATATAAGTACGAAATGACACGCACTGAAGCACCAAGGAATGTTCGCGACGGCGCTGGCGAAGCGAGCGGGTTCTTTTTGCCGCGGCATGAAGGTGTCGCAGCCCACGTCAGAATAAGTCGCTTCGGTGAAGCGGGATGGCTGGCTGTAATTGGCCGGATGCAGTGCATGATGCACTGCTTCCGCACGAATGTTGCTCGAGTGAAGCCACTTTTACTGAGATGGCTACGCTGTTGTAGGGTTGCAATCCTCAAAGCAATTCATGCAGCAAGAGCAAAAGCACAGCGCACGCTTGGACAGTTTGGGTGAAGGCAATTCGCTGCCGGCGTTGGAGATAAGGCGAAGCCCGGGATTGCTCGGTTCTAAGGTGGACGCGACAATTTTGCTTGGCTAGCAGTTCAAAGCGCTGAGACTTGCTTCCTTCCAGGCTGGAAGGATGTTGGAATCCAGCATCGTAGAACACGAAATGGAAGTGACAGCAGCGAGGAATGCTTGTGTGTCCTTTGCACGCCAAAGAGATCTTGCTTACTCTGGTCGTCGAAGTGGCGATTCCCCATCACTTTACCATCGCTGCCGAAATAGCAGCACCAGCTCGACAGCATAAGTTCTCGCCGCTGATTTGTCAAATTTCAGCGAATACGGATTGGCTAAAACTTATCTAATGTGCACCAAAATGATTGCGTCATTTCGCTAGACGCACGTCGAGCATAACTTTATCGGCCATTGGCTGTTGAAAGGGAAGGTCCAGCCAATGATATCGTCCAATCGGGCCGTGTCAACAATGGATAGTATCCGCCAGTCAAAACTTTTGACTCAAAAGGCCGTGACATGCCAGACCAGCGAACGCACTTCTTGTTGCTCGTGCTGGTGCGTACCTGCCATGGCGTTGCGCTCCGAGTTGCTGCTAGTGGCGACCTGCCTGTGCGTCTGGAGCTTGGCATTCGCGCAAAATGTCAACGACTCACCGGTGCTGGATGTGGAGACGGAGATGACGTGCGAAGCGGCCACCGACTGCTTGGCGCAGGGCTTGGAGCACAGCACGTGCCGCAGCGGCATCTGCGTAGATGACGCGCTGTTCCCGCTGTCTCGGGAGGAGATCGCTGGCTCTATCGGTGCCTTCGTGGCCAGCATCCTGGCTGCCGGCTCCGGATTGGGCGGCGGTGGTCTGCTAGTGCCGTTGTACATCATGCTCATGAGCATGTCGTCGCACGAGGCCGTACCGTTGTCCAAGGCCACGATCTTCGGCGGCGCCATCGCCAGCTTCCTGCTCAACGCGAGGAAGCGCCACCCGCTGGTGCGCAGCCGTCCGCTGATCGACTACGAGACGATGTTGCTTATGGAGCCCATGACGTTGGCAGGCACCATCATCGGCGTCAACATGAACGCGGTGTTTCCTGAGTGGCTCATCACAATTTGCATTGTGTGGTTGCTGACCAAGACGGCCTTGCGCACGTTCAGCAAGGGAAAGAAAATCTGGAAGGAGGAGACGGACGCAGACAACAGGGTCATGGCAGACATCTTGGCGTACTGGCGGTTGCTGCCTTACGAGTCTAACTTTAAGCAGTTCCAGGTTGTGGCACGAGCGTACTTGAAGTGGAAGACGTATAAGTCACCAGAGAAAGAAGAACTTAGACTCAAGATTTTGGCGGGCAAGGCCAGCAGCGAGGAAGAGCACAGCTCGTCGAACAGCACAGAGGCGAGCACGGAAGAAGAGGCGAGCAGTGACGAAAACGAGAACGAGTCTTTGATGAGCTGGGGGCTTCAGGATAAACGGCCGGTGAAGTTCCTCTCGGTGGAGGAAATCGCCAAGGCGCGACGCACTGTCCCGATGGCAGATATGGGCGTGCTGGTCCTGACGTGGATCGGACTCGTGCTGTTCTCGATGGCAAAAGGTGGCCACGGTACACCCAGCGTAATCGGATTGTCTTGCGGAAGCATAGGCTACTGGCTGCTCATCATCGTCTCCTTCCCGTTCTTCATGAGCGTGACGATCTATTTCGGTATGAAGGTCAGCCGGTTCCACACAATGCTGCAGGCTTCCGATTACACGTACGTGAAGGGCGATATGATCTGGACGAAGCTCGCAGTCATCAAGTACCCCGCGTTGTGCACTGCTGCTGGCGTAGCTGCTGGTCTACTGGGCATTGGAGGCGGCATGGTCAAGGGCCCGCTGCTGATCGAGATGGGGCTGTTGCCACAGGTGTCCTCTGCGACGTCATCGTCAATGATCCTGTTCACGTCCTCTGCTACCACGATCCAGTTTATCATTCTGGGCACGCTGTCGGTGGATCACGCGCTGTGGCACGGCGGGGTCGGCTTTGTCGCCGGCCTCATCGGGCAGTTGGGCATGTCGTACTTGATCAAGAAGTACCGTAAGTCGGCGCTGGTGATCTTCTTCGTCGCCATCTTCATTGGTGTCAGCGGCCTCGTCATGGGCGTGTTGGGCGTGGCCCGCATCTCGGAGATCGGCTTCGGAGGCTTCCGCTCGCTCTGCCTTAGCTAAAACTGAGCTGGCTGATGCTATTGTTTGTGCGATAGCACTAGCCCCATATCATAATTTAATATGCATACCGGGTTTGTACCACTTCGTGGCGTTCTGGTGCCCTAGTGTGGCCTTCGTGAAGATGTTGAAGTGCCCCCTCCCCGGGCCCCCCAAAGTACAGTAGTAGTTGAACTACCGGTGCTGTAGCACCATTTGGTGGTAGAAGCTGTCGTCTACGTCATCAAATTTGCAATCGGTGACAAAAGATGTATTACCCCATTTCTACATCGAGCGGATACCATTCCGCCTCTTCAGTCTTCAATTCGCTCCACGTGTACCACACACCCAGCCTTACCACCAGCCCGCAACTATGAGCGTCTTCCCGTCCATCAAGCTCACGTACTTCGGCTTTGGCGGTCGCGCTGAGATCCCGCGCCTGGCGTTCTACATCGGCGGCGTTCCCTTCGAGGACAAGCGCGTGAACCACACGCAGTTCGCGGCCATGAAGGACTCGCTGCCCTTGGGCCAAGTGCCGACGCTCGAGGTGGACGGAGAAGTATTCACCCAGTCACACGCAATCACGCGCTACGCCGGCCGCGTAGGAGGACTCTACCCCACTACGGCGCCCTACCTGGCCCTGAAGATCGACGAGGTGTTGCACGCCATGGGCGAGATCGAGGAGAAGGTGGGGCCGTCACTCCGCGAGTCCTACGCAGACAAGAAGAAAGCCATGAGGGAGGAGCTGGCGGTGGCCACGCTGCCCCGCTACGCCGGTCTTTTTGAGGCTCGCCTAGAGAAGATGAAGCAGATCCCGGCCTTCCAGACGGACCACGTGTACGTGCACGAAGTGGCCATCTACATCTGGGTCAAGTCGCTGCGTGCCGGCTACCTTGACTTCATCCCCACGACGGTTCTGGACGGCTACAAGCTGCTGAATGAGACGCACGACAAGATTGCCAACCACCCCAAGGTCAAGGAATGGTACACTCTGCAGCACAACACCCCCAAGCTTAAACTCACGTACATGCCCCACCCTGGGCGTGGAGAGCCGATCCGTCTCGCCTTCTTTATCGGAGACATTGAGTTCGAGGATGAACGCATCACTCGTGAAGAGCTGGCGAACCGCAAGCTTTCGCTGCCGTTCAACCAACTGCCGGTGCTTGAAGTGGACGGTGAAGTCATTGCCCAGTCGCTGGCGATCCTTCGCTACGCAGGTACTCTATCGGGGCTGTACCCGGTTACTGATGGGGTGGCCGCGTACCGTATTGACGAGCTGTTTGCAATCCTGGACGATATGTTCAACTACCCGCTTTGGGGCGCCTCTCACCGTGAGAAGGACACGGAGAAGCAACTAGAGATGCGCGCGGAGCTGTCCAGCGGCATGGTGCCCAAGACGCTGGGGTTCCTGGAGAACCGTATCATCAAGAACAAGGGTCCCTACGCGGCGGGCCCGAACCTCACCGTGGCAGACCTCGCTATCCATGGTGTGCTGCTCGGCTTTAAGAATGGTGTACCGGGATTCTCGAAGACCATTGCAGACTCGTACACGAACCTGCAGCGCGTGTTCAAGCAGGTGGCGGAGCACCCGAAGGTTGTGGAGTGGAACGCTGCGCACAACCAGTAATTGGCAACGACACTATTGGCTAAGTTGCTTTCGTGAATCAATGTACGCGTTGTTTTCATGGATAAAACAAAATTACCCTGCTACAAACGTAGTCAAAAGATACAATACGATGCACCACCAACGTCCAACAACCCGACCAGTCTCGTCAATATCTTGCTGCATGTCCACAGTACATATACGTCCTCCTTCTTCGTTCAATGAAATCTTGCTCAGCACAAGCTGTAGACCAATACTCGTGTATCCCAATCGGTCAGCCCAGAGCTCGACCAACTTCACAACTTCTTCATCCCAACTCAAATTCGGAATCTCCAATGGACCACAGCAACTCACTGATCTCTTCCTAGACTCTCTCAATATTCAAACTCGTTCTCTGACCTCTTCAAAACCACTAAACTCATGATACAACATCAGACTTTGGAGAGCAAGCCTCAATCGATGCCGATGACCTCTGAATCTTCCTCTCCAGGGCGTTTTTTCCCAGTGCTGGTGCTGCTCTCAGAAATTGTGAGACGTTCCAGGCGTGCGATCTCGGCTTTGAGCTTCGGTATCTTCTGCTTTCGCAGGTCAAACGTAGGGCCACCTTTCACCACTCGCACGAACGAATAACGACCCCGCCCCTCTGCTGTCAACAAGAGCCTGTCAGCGTTGAGTTTTCCAGTAAGCAATCGAACCCGAGCTCGAGCTTGTGCAATGCTTGTAAAATCTTGAATGACATACGTGGGATCTGGACCACGAAGGAAAGCGATCAGTTCGGTGGCCCCAGGAAAGTCCGGAGATGGTATTTCGTATGTGAACGGCTTAGAAATGTCTGCGATCTCAGTAGTCAACCAATCTCGACGCTTGGATGCAACGCAGCTTTATGTTCTGGTAAGCTCTCTGCGTTAACGAATGTCGAAAGCGTCTTCACCACAGACCCGAGAAGCTTTCCATCCACTTTCATGAACATATTCGATACATCAATGAAGACTTGTAGGATTCCACACGCTAATACGTGCTTCCAAAGTAGATCGAGGTCACCAAAAGACGCAAGAATACTTGGACGAATACTCGAAAGATAGCGAGCCTTCTCCACCGCAGATTTAGTGAGGGCTGTCCGTGCGACAGAATTCCCTTCAAGTTCTTCTGCTAGTACCAAAGCTAGTCCCATGCACTCTGTATTTGGTGTCTGGTCGATTCCTTTTATGTATGCATCACCGACGCACCCCCAGCTGAATTTGCACACGACAATCACAGGGGTAATTTCACGCTTCTCCTTCAGCCGAGAAAAATACGACTGGAAAAATACATCGATGAGTTTCATGTCCCTAGAGTCGGCGATAGCCTGGCCAAGCTTCTGGCAAAGCGGTAGTGACACTGGCGTGGCGTAACCATGCGAACCTGCACTACTGTAGCCATTTCCGTAGGAAGTACTGGAAATCTCTTGTCTTTATTGCTCGATTTTATAGTGTAGTAGCTTCTGCACCTTAGTGATGTCAACGGGGTCGTCTGCAAGTGACATTTCTGCTGCGATAACGTCTCCCATTAATGTGAATAGGCTCTTGATGTCGGTGGAAGCAGGCCATCCAACAATTGTGAAGCGTTCATGTTCGCGCGAAAAATTATTATCGTGCTGCTTCCACAACTGACTAAAGGTTTCATTCCTGGGATTAAAAAAATTGAGCTTTTTTGCCCATTCAAAAGAAATGAAAGTGCCATTACCCAGTCTTTGCCCATCGAGCGAGAACCACGAAGCGCTCTCTTGTGCACGTAGCCCGCTTCACCCGCCATAATACCCTGTAGAGCAATTAATAAACCGAAGACGAGCGATGCAGAGTTTCAGCTGGTGTTCAGGGGAAACAAGTGCATTTGCAGCTTCCAGCGATTTATATCGGTCCAAGTCTGCACCAGAGTGCCTCGATTCCTCTCGCCTCAATATCACGGTTTTCACACGATCGAGAGAGGATGAGGGCGAGTATTGTGTTCTCGTTGATATTACCCCCACCGTCGATTCTATTGGGAACTCCACTTTCACCTTTGACTTGAACCCCATTCTGTCTCTTCGCCAGATTTTTGATAGTTTCTGCTAACTGTATTCGCTGCAACTGACTCGGATTATTACCATTAAGGTTGACATTCCAGGAGGTAGACACAGCGAATATAGCAGCATCAAGCAATAACCACTCGTCACTTTCTCCACAGTACGAAATGCTCCAGCAGCATACACGACGTAGTACGGGACAAATTGTGCAGCACCACCGTCCTCTTTCCCAAATTTATAGATACTCTGGTTTTCTGTTCCTTCTTCAATGACCATCATATCACCTCCAGTACACACTGAGGGCAATTGCAGCAGAAATTTCGCCACACAACGGCCTCCCCCGGTGTCTTGCTGTTTTTCGAAATGACCTCCTTCTCCGTACAACAGCAATTGATCCAGTACTGGCTGCAGTGCAATGTTCCCGAATCCCAATTTCTCGGCACTCACTTTGCACAACTTCTGGATTCCCTCCACCCATTCTGGATTTTTCACTTCCACTTGGTCGCCTGGCAATATCCAAACGTTATCCCGAACTTGTTTCCCCGATTTTCAAGCTCTACGGTATTTTCTTGTCGTATCGGAAGTGAAATAATACCACAACCTTTTACACTCAACCCTGGCAACCCTGACGACAACATCGAGGAAGCTTCGTCTCCAAAGGAAAATTTCGTTTCTCCTTCCGCCACTTTTCCCAACGAGCGGAGAACGACGATAAGCGGTGGGAGTTGCAGGCGGACCAGTTTTGGATGAAGAACCCGGAGTGGAACCGGAAAATTGGGGATCTAGGCATCGAATTGGGGAGAAATTAGGGTTCCAGGATGTTCTACTGGATGTGATTCTGGACAAATTGGTAGTGTATGCACCAGGTGGAAACTTGAAGAAGAAGGACAGCAAGGAGCAACAGGACGCCGTGGCGAAACTTGTGGTGCAGTTGCCGTCGCTGAATGGGGGAGGGGACTTGGTGGTGTTTGATGACGAGGATGCGACTCAGCAATACAGATTTGATTTCGGAAAAGCAGCGGGTACGGCGGCGTTCAAGTCCAGTTATGCAGTGTATGTGGCCGGGGCGGAGTATGAGCTGGAAGAGGTGAAGAAGGGGTATCGAGTTGAGTTGGTGTACTCGATACGGCTGCCACGTGATGAAACTTTGATGGGGGTGTACCGGTCGAGGAGATTTGTGCAGAAAGAGCTGAGAGATGCTATTGAGGAGTTTGGTGCAACGAAGGACACTTTTGCGCTTTTGCTGGCTAACGACTACGGCGGATACGAACACTTTGAGAGTGAGGGGTCGGATAGACTAGCTGGTGCTGATCGGGGACGATTTCAAGCACTGCAGAAGGCTAATAGACTTGTTCCTGCTGAGAAGAAACTGAAGTTCTATATTACCAAAATTGAGCACACGGCGAAGGTTGTGAAAGATCTTGGCGACGGTGATGATACTGCGTTGTACCGCAGCTACCCGCTGATACCAACTAGAAGCAGTGATGTGCAAGAGCCCCGGTGGAGGGTCCGAGAGGGATCTGACTCGGTGGTGTGGTTCTCGACGAGTGGTCAAATGCTACAAGGTTGGGATTTGGAGTATGCAAATGAACCTTCAACTGGACCAGCAAACTCAACTTCTTGAACCCGGATCGAGTGTCGCCGCGCACAGCGTGGAGTAAACGCATATACCACGACCAGAGAGTGGCGAAGAAGACAATTGGGTACAAAGCGTATGCTATCGTTGGCTGGCCACTCAGACGATATCTCACCCTACATGGATTTTTGTTTGCGCACGTGCACGGCGATAGCGGCTGCTGGAGTTGGTGTGGCTTTTTTTCATCCGATTTTTTGATAGTCTGAAGAAAAAAGAACAACTTGCTCCATCAATAGCATCCTTGATTGAGAGATTTAACTGGGAGACTGTGTGTGCACCACTGACAAATGGCATAAATCGAATATCCCCGCACGACGCAATGGATCTAGCTCTCGCGCTGGTAAAAGCTTGCAATCACGATGGTAACGCCCAAGCTGGTCTAACAACGTTGGCAGTTGAGAAAGCACAGCTCATACCTGGGGCTGTGCTGGCTTCTTCCAAGTCGGCTTACTGTGGACCTGCTCGGTAAGCTGTCACAATGAAGACCTATTTACTGCGGTCGCAGCTATGTTTCAGAAACTGGATCCAAGCACGCTTGGGCCTATTGTATCGCAGAGTGTGGAAGCAAACTCTGCATGGAAGCAACGGGTGGTATTGGCTTCACTGGTATCCACTCGGCGTTGGTGGCTGGAAGCTGAGATCTCGCGTCTGAATAAGCCGATCACAATGGAAATGTCAAATGTTCGGCTTCCTGCACATACTGGGGTCAAAACCTTTCTTCGCGGACCTAATGATTCGTTTGTTTTGCGGGTATCGCTGCGGCGTGTAGGTTCATTGACAAAAACTTACCACGCGGAGTCTAATCCGACTGCTTCATTTACCGTGGCCCACTTCGCACTTTGCTGTCGAGCACACAGAACATCTCCAAGCGTGAACGAACAACCATGCGTCTGAGCTACATCCTCCTCGTTGCTGCGTCCACTCTCATTGGAAGTTCGGACGTTGTCTCCGCCGTCGAAGAGGTAGACCAGACCATGATTTCTAAGATTTCATCCCACGACTTCATGCCCGCTGTCGATGACGTCTGGAGCAGCGAGAAGAGGCTTTTAAGAACCCACCACAAGGCAGTCGAGGATGATGGCGACGATTTGGTGGACGAAGAGAGGGGATTGCCGAATATGGTATCGGAAAAGACAGCTAACACAGCCACCAAGTTGACGAAGTCGAAGTCAATGACCAGCCTCAAGACGAAGATTGATGAGTTTCACGAATGGGTGGGTCTGTCCGCCAAACTATGGGCTACTAACGCCAAAAACAACGTGTTGTTTAAAAAAATTACGGACATGAGATGGACGCCAAGTACTATGGCCGAGAAGTTGGGCATCACTGGAAAAAGCACGGCAACTCAGTTGAAATTCGACGAAAATCACCAACTGCTGGCTCAGTTCTCAAAGTACTGGAATAGACTCCACGCTTAAAAGGCTAACTAGCTTTCGAGAGCTGAATAGATCATTCAATCGGTGTGACTGCAAAGAGCTGAAGCACTGTTCTCTGGATATTTATATCCAGTTCTTACCAGGATCGCTGACCCTCGCCAATCCTGTATAAATACATTAATTGATACTTTTCTAATACTACGTAGTACTTCAAAACTTATTGACTTAAGTAATCGTAGGTAAAACGACTGCAAACTGGATTAATCGTAAGACTCTATTTCAAAAATGTAAATGTTTACCCAGTCGGACAAGAACATCATTCGTGCAACACTAAATGAGAAGTGGTATTCGTGCTACTTTCACGTAACTACTACGTAGTATTCTCGACGAGGTGCATTCTTGCTCCTCTTCGACATGCAACACTCAAAACCCCTCAACGCTCATCCTTTTTATGTTGCTGATACTCAAATGAAAAGCTCCTCTCCTCCATGGCTCTGCAGTACTTTTGACCTATCGAAAGTGCTCTACGAGGGGGCAGTAGATTGCAAGACGGATATGTAATACCAAGTTTTCAAAAATCACGATTCCCATGCATACCTGCTACACTGCCTAAATTAGATGCACAACATTATTGTTTGGTGCTGCTCCTCTAGCAATGCTCAATAATATTATAGACTCGAGTAGATAAATGTTTATGTAGCGAATGAGTCTGCTGTGTATATGCTCGTGCGCTTTGATCCCCATCCTTGGTTTGCTAAATTGCTGAACTCGAACCTGAACAAGGAGAGCGCGGTCGAAATACTTTGGCAAGGCGATATCGGTGTCTTACGATTGAATGAATTCACGAATCCACCTGACGTTGTAGCCGAGTCGTGTGTTGGCCAACGCTGAAGCTACGTAAAGCAAGAAATACACCCAGATCGGATCCTTAATTGTTGTTGCTGCTCTTCCATCCTTTCAAACTTCAATGCAAAACCTCCAATGGTTTGGAACCGTTATTTGTTTAATATTTTTATCCGGTTATTATATGTAGACATTGTGCTTCCATGTATGCTACTTGAATATTGACTTAGTCTTCTTCAATTAATCCTCGTTGGGCTTCCTAATAGCTAGCTTTCGCTACCCATCTCCCAGTAAAAGTCACGGTATTCAACTCTTCCTGTTTCCTGGTCAGCCTCCTAGCATTGTATAAAAACACCTATCTTGCTGTTAAACGCGATACTGACCGGAGCGACCGACGTCATTGTTGGAGAACGCCTCAGTTTCTGCAAGTCCAGTTAGTGTACTGGTATCCAGAGCTTCCCGGGCAACGTACAGCATTATTTTGTTTAAATCCTCTCGAAATCCACAGCGGGATCAGCATGCGATCAGCATTTCGTGCTAAAGCGCATATCTCCACAAAATGGCTCAATTTTCATCTTCTGGCCTATTCTTTGTGTCAGTAGAAGCCTAAGCACAGCAACACTAATTATGATATAACTAAAGCCCACGAAGGTATGAAAAAAAATGTTAAAAAACTCATGGGCTAAACAACAAACGGAATTCATGCGCTTCAGCTTACAACAATCCAATGCTCAGAAGCGATCATACCGCTACCCTATCGACGATGGTATCGAAGAGTCGGGCGATGCCGACACCATGGCGGAATCTCAGTGGACGCCGTTTGATTTAGATATGAAGCAGGCACGTGCTCGATATATTCTTCCAGTCTTGGTGGTACTTGTATGCACAGCGGGCGTTGTCACGGTAAGCTCAGTCTGTGAGCAGGATGGCGAGGAAGACGGAGTAGAAGTAGCTGAACAATACTTCTTGTAAGCGTTGCATATGACAATCCATGGCGAGGGAGGTCTGGGAAGATCTGGTTAATTAAACACATTGTAAAAGATGTGCACTGTGTTTTCGGGGAGAACTCTAGAAAACGACAAAATTCAAGAAGAGTTATTTTGCTGGCACACCAAGGGATGGCCGCGTTTAATATCAAGTGACAAACACTGTGCTCAGCGTTTGAGTTTTTATCATTTGCATCCTTAGACGGAACTCATCGGACAAGTGTCAGACACACCATATTTGTATCGGTTTAGCCGGTGCGCCATCTCAAGGAAAGGTAATACTGATAGACTCGTTAATGGAAGATACCGCCGGCTAGGTGATAGTAAGCAGGATGATATGATCTCATTAGTGCACTAAGGGTTTCTCGTTACTGCTGCTTTTACTTTTGCTGCAGTAATCTACCTACAGTAGACCAACTGAGCTGTCCACGACGTCTCTTTCGTGAACGCCCCGTGGTGGCGTCAACAGCAACACTGTCGGCGCAGTCAACGAAGGTCTGAGTCGCCTCTTCGATAGTCTGCCCAAGGCACAGCATATTCTTCGAAGTTGCGTCGCTCTCAATCCTTTTCATCAAATAGCGCAGCTCACTTAGTCCCTGTTGCATTTTGCGACCGGGCACATCGTGGCCGTCGATAAAACGAAGAGGTGGTACTTGCTTAGCCATGCTCCCACACCTCCACAGCAGCAACGTTTGACGCGCAGAGCAGTCTGGAATGATGAAATCAGCAGGCACACGGTGGAATTTGCCTCCCCAGAAGTGGTTTGACGAGCGCATGTGGTCTGCGTCTCTGACATCTGCGACTTGTGCGACGGGTGCAGCAAGCTTTTGCACTAGATCATCTACACCGCAGTCTTTTAGTCAGGCTTGGATCGCACTATGAAGACCTTTATATGTAACTGTACCTGCACCAATAGCACGTTTCTCCAGCTCCGATAATATCCATCACGGTGTCAACTCGTGTTGCCTCGATCTTCGAAAGTGCTTGCACCAAGCCATCTCTTAACGACTTCATTTCACACAGGATCGAAACGTGAGGAGGGGCACCAGTTGGACGAATACGCGCTTCGGAGCAGCCGTCACCTGTTCTAACCCGCTTAGAAAGCTGAACAAGGAGTTCATCATTTTGGAAGAGTGGCGTCTCGAAAGCAGGATGCTTAGGTGAAAGCGTTTGCTTTGAAAATGCTGAATGGTACCCCAGCGAGGCCAAACAATATTCTGCAATGAACTTGAGCCGTTTAGGTAAAGTATGTTCGAGTTCTGTTTTTGTAGATTTCCAGCTGCTTCTTTGATGTCTTCTTGACTATCACCATCGAGCTCCCACCACTTTCCTGAGCTGTCCTATAAAATTCAATTTTGTAAAGCGCAGTGAAGTACCAGTACCGGTAACGGCATACGGACCAAGTTCATAACAGGCAAGTGCCCATCTGGTGTCCTATCTGATAGAGACTGTCTATTATCGTGCTTTTCACGCTTTCTGTCCGTTCGATAGCGTCAACTTCAAATCGTTATAATAATCCTCGAATTACGCTACGATCGGCTCACGAAAACGTGCTTTTAGGCTTGATTTACAGTATAAATCGGTGAATGGCGGAAGGAAAAGCGCCAATAAAATGATCTGTTCAATAATACGAAGACAAAGCGACAGTCTGATCCAACAAGACGAGGCAACACAGTTCGTTGATTTAGGATAAACCTACGAGTTAAGATTGAATTAGAAAATAAATCAGCGAATTAAGGTTGTTTAGACAGAATCGGAGAAAAGCACAATAATTATTACTCTACTAACACTACCCACGCATGATAGAGTATGTTCGTCTCCAACATCATTACAAATTTCATGTCAGGAAAACCTATTTTGCCGTTTTAACAATCCGCATCTCTATATGGGTAATACGTTTAAAACGGGAGATTAATGTCTCTAAATGGGAGTATTTTATTCCGACCACGTGGTCGGGATAACCATGACAACCCGATAGTATTTTGTTTGACGCTGTGCGCCGTAAACCTCTTTTCAATAGAGCGCATACTCAAACGTACTTTCGAAGAATACCGGTAAGAACGAACCCGGTGTGAACGCCCAGACAGGTTCACCTTGATCTGCGCCACGGTCTCCTTGATGGGGAAAGACCTGCTGTTGAAAAAGAAACGCGCATCGTTCTGAAGACGAATGCGAGTTGAACATCTAGTCCTGCGTCTAGAGAACCTGGGTGCTCGCGCGCCTGGCCTTCTTGAAAGCCCCCAGGTTCTCGAGCTAGAGCCTGTTGAAGCCCTTACAGATCTTCGTACGACAAGACGAGATTTGACGGCTCCTCAGCCTCGGGCGTCGATGCCGGCTGAAACAGCGAACCGGCCAGCTTTTTCGCACGCAACGGACCGAGAACCACGATGATGTCGCGCGGTCCAGAGCTGTCGAAGTCTCTATGCCACAATCTCTCCGTATGCACAATGTCAAACAAAATACTACCGGATAGCCATGGCTCCCCCCTCTAAATATATACACATGTTATTTATTAATAATGTGGTAAGTTTAGGCTTATTCATGTTTACTCGTTCTCCAGATTATTCCTGTTGGCCTATCTGAAAAAAAATCTTTTGTTTACTCATTTTCAGATTACTCCAGGCCCATCAGAAAAAATGAATCTCTTACGTAAATGTTCAAAGTCGTGATGCGCTCTGAAGGAATGCGAACACACAGAGTCTGTAGCCAGTTATGTCACAAAAAATATTTAAATATTTTTAACTACAATAAAAAGATTTAGAAATGCATTTCTATTTTTTAAAAGAAAGTATTTTTACTTGTCCATCTCTATTAAATCCTGACTTCAGTTTTGTATGATCAAAATCTGCTTCGATTACAAGGCTGGTCTTCTATTCGGTTGTTGACAGTATTTCATGAGGCAGCCTCCATCGTTGTGGTAGGAGTTGTGTCATCCCTCCTACCCACTGGGCAGGAGAGATACAATAGATGAGGACCGTCGAGTTTGCAGCGACGTCTTGAGTGATGGCGGGTTGTTTCCGGTGACCGTCGGTGGTGCCACTAATGGGGCTGATACTGTACTCCTTGGATAGGCATAAGAGTCTGATTTGACGGGGTTCAATTATAAAAATATTTTTCACGCTTTAAAAATAAAAATGTTTAAATACCTTTATTTTATTTTTATTTGGACAAAAATCGAAAATTATTGTTTGTGCCATCTGGTGTAGCAGCATGCTGCCTTGTCACGAGATCAACACACACACGGATTCCCGGTATAAGTTGGAGACGACCTACGCAGTGAATAAATTAATTGAAACTGGAGTGTTTAAAATCCAGACGCTACCGAATGTAAGTAAAACAGCTAATATTATTGTCAATTCCGTCTCAATTTGCCGATGTTAGCCGGTTATCGAGCTCACACTAAATAGTCTGACATCAGTTCGTACAGACTAATTCTGAACACTGACTAATTTTGAACACCACAATTAGTGCATACTATGTTTTTAAATCGCTAGCCCTTTGTTTTAAGCTTATATCATAATCCAGGTATGGGTATCTACAGCCACACTATCGGCCGCCGTATTGTCAGACACTGTTGCTGTTGCATCTACATGTACATCCCTGGTATTGCCTGCTTAGTTCAGTGATAATTTCTAAACAACGAGATTTAAAACCCCCCACAAAAATCCGTTGATAAGCGTTCAGTTCAACTAGAATCGAAATTTGGATCATTCGGAATTTGAAACGTTTTCTGCCATTTATAGATCCAAAACGCTGACTTAGTGCAATAAGTTCTACGTTTGAGTTTCACTGTTAAAAAAGCTTTTGTTGTCGGACTAACTCGGCCGTCTCTATAATACGTAATAATTATTAAAATCTCATGAACGTGTGGGAATAAATGGCTTGTGGATCGAGTCCCATCAATACTCGGTGATATCCCACCGCATGTCGTAACTTAATAATGCGTAAGGTTCCGAACAATCATTCTCGAACTCATATGATTCAAACTGCTGACTCCAATATTTTGTAAGACTATTTTTACGCAGACTAATTTTGAACCCAGTGATTTCACGACGACATGAATAAGTCTGACACAGGCTAATTCTGAAGACAGACTATTTACTGTAAGCACTGTAATACTAATACTAAAAAAAATCATTCTAAGTCGATCATTTACTTTTGGACAATTTGGACAGATTGGGTCAGCTTTTGGACAAACCAGAATTGTGCTCGTTTGTTTCTCCTGAATTAGTTTGTGTGAGGCTGTCCATACAGCTCTTCTGCGGTCCTCCCATGATAAATGTATACAGATACTAGTAATACATGTACACCATTGTGCACACTACAGTACTCGTGTTCATAGTAACATGACTTGCCGTAATCTTACTCGGCAGATGTAGTTCAGTAAGTTACTAACAGTAACTTACTGTACCGAGCAACCGCAGGATGGGGCAAGGCAGACTGGCAAATTTTGTAGGTTGCCCCATCACGTGATGTTCCTTGGTAATGTAGTGTCACGGTCAGTCTCTGCACTGCTCCGTGACCCTTTACCCGTCCGACGTTAACCGACTTAGTACTGTCCGTCATTCCGTTGCTCTGTCCGACGTCCGATCTTCTAGCGTGTCTACACCTAGGCAGCAGGTAGGCGTTGGAAGAGCGTACGAGGCAGTACGACATTCACTAGACAGCTACTAGCCCCATGAGACCAGACGTCCGGAGGATAGGGACGGCGAGGAGAACACATTATCGGCGACCGGCAACCCCGGGAGGGTCTGTGGGCTGTGTTCCGCAAGGATCCCGTTCTACATATGCAGTAGGCTCTGGAGCGGGACATGCACACATCTACGCTAAGCTCCAGTGCCCCACGGCCAAGGTGCGCACACTCCTAATGCACCTCAGCCCCCGCGGCTTTTCTCCGCGGTCCTCGCCACCCTACTGGCCTATCGCTCTCTTAATGTACTGCCTTCCACTGCCTCACCTTGCTTTCAGTAACCCGTGCTTCGACGCCAGCCTCTCTCTTTATTCAGTCTTGCTTGCTCTCGATCGGGAACAACCGCAACTGAGGGTCGAGCGCCCAGACCGCGGCTCGTTCCCCTCCTAACTACTGCCGACCCCTTCATTTATCTACGTCTAACTATAGAGAGTGCCTTTGGTATCCTAACGACTCTCCCTCGGTTTCCGCTCCTCTCCGTCTTCGCAGCCTCCTGGTCTCTCATCGCCGTTCGTAATGTCAAATGCATTCGGCATTAGATAATCAAAGCGCAATGAGGGCAAGGCTTTCAACCTGAGCCCCACGCTACAATAGACAATTAGGAAAACATCAATGGAGACCACCCTGAGCGTGATCGACGTTAACCGCGAAAAATAAAATCAATGGAGACCATAGTATTGTACTAGTTATAATTGTCTACGAGGTACTCCCGCCAGTTAGCTGCTGTCAAAGTACCCACTCTCGTTATAGTCGGATTTATTTGTCTAAATCCCACCGAGGCAACGGCCATTCCGACCGATTTATCTATATATCAACGCTGCGAGCAGAATTATTATAAATCGGACCTATTCCTGCTTCCGACGCCTAGCATACGGTAAATAGCGATTTAAATGTGAGTAAGCAATCATAATATCCGATCGGATAAGGATATTAACAAAGACAATCTGAGTCAAGTGTTCCAGTTTCACAGGAATCATTTTTTAATTTTCTCAAATAAAGGATCCGGCCGTTAAACTATTCGTTTGCGGAGTAATCGATCTATAAACTAACCCACATTTAAAACGTGTATACTGCTTTCATCGGCGTACAAGGCTTCGTTTACTCATACGAGGACGTTGAGTAGAACCTACATGCCCATTTTCACCTGCGACCAAGAAGATGCTAATTGGTTGGCCAATTAAAACGCATCCGGAATTTCATATACAATATTAAATATAATCAAATCCCTGTGACTTTGGTATATAAATATACCTCATTGATTGGCAGAAATCAAGCTAAAGTTTTTACATGTGGTACATTAGATTATGCAACTCTTATTAAAATAAGACTTGCATTATCTAATGGTTAGTCTAAACCAGCCGATTTACAATTCAATTAGACACACTAATTGAACAATACGCAAGATAATCATTTTTCAGATAGGCCTAGTGGAGTAATCTGAAAATGAATAAACAAACGATTTTTTTTCCAGATGGGCCTAGAGGAATAATCCGGACAATCAGTAAACACGAATAATGTCTCAACAGCAACACTCGTGGATGACTTTTAACCTAACGATTCGTGATGGGGGAACCCCTTACCTTGGGAAATATCACTATCAATACAGCTTC
Source organism: Phytophthora podocarpi (assembly GCA_001314375.1). Lineage (NCBI taxonomy): Eukaryota > Oomycota > Peronosporomycetes > Peronosporales > Peronosporaceae > Phytophthora > Phytophthora podocarpi. The sequence goes on along the minus strand of LGSN01000556.1, from coordinate 26,370 downwards.
TACATCTACATGCGTTTTAAAAGGGATCTGGAAGCATTCCTTTGTTCTACATTTTAATTCAGAACAAATGAACCAAGTTTAGAAGGGAGGCAAAATGCATCACTGTTGTGCACCGACCAATCGATATCGGTTCTCCACTGTTGCGTGACCCCATCCCTCTAATAGCTAGCCCGGACCCGGGGTTCTGGGGAATGCCACAGCTCGTTAAAAATGTCCACAATTTATTTATCAGAAAGTGAAAGAACTATGATTCCGGAAACAATAAGCCGTCATTTCAATTATTGAAATAATAAATATAATCATTATTGTGTAATGTGTACTGTTCTCTTAAATTTGTTTCAGAGTCGGGGGGGGGGGGGGGGGGGGGGGGGTCCACCGACAATCTAACAACCAATATAGAGAGGTTCCGACCAGTGCTTCGAACACGTGAATGGAGATGGTCCATCACTATTCATTACCCATTACCATAATGGAGGGACCGGGATCAGGAGGGCAGGTTCCCTACGGCTATACAAAAACTAACTTTAGCTATTTCAGAGACCTCGAATTCTAAGCTCCGTGTCTAGCACGGTTGCTCTTCTCCTGCTGCTACCATTTCTTGTATTGCCTTCTGCGTTTCAAGTCTCCAGTCTCTTCTTTCCAACCCCGCTTGCTTCGTCATCTCTTTCAAGATGAGCTCCACCGCCTCAAACAGAGATTTGGTCGACGCCTTGTCCGATCGGATGAGTGACACCCAGTACAAGTGCAAGCTCTACCACGCTACAACCGCTTAAGCCCCTCGCGAGGGCAACACCAACCTGGTTAACCACCTCGTACGTTCCCATTATCATGCCACCGTCGAGGACGCCTTTAATGAAGTGCAGCGTGTCGGCGTGCTGCCGTCAGCATTCGTCGACGTCAACCCGACCGCGAAGTACATGTACGACTGGGTCGAGTGGATAGTCAGGGAGAATCGAGCACTAGCGTTTTGTGAGCAGACGTATGTTCGTAAAAACACCAGGCTTACAATAGTCTGCACGCCGACGATGATGTTGTGCATGGAAGGATTGGGGCTTTGTTCGAGAAGCCATAGTGGCAAAGCTGCGTAGGCGTCGCGTCGAATTTGCATTCGACGCATGGACTGCTAATGGGTATCACTTCGTAGCTATCATCGCGGTGGTGGAGACACCTAGACAGACGGTATAACCCCCGAACAATACCTACTGCTATTTGAGCCCATTGAATCCAAGTGCTATGACGCCAAAAAAAGATTTTGACGCTGATGCGATCATCGACGAGACTCTGAACCGGTATCACATTGACGCGAGCCAGCTATGTTTCCTTGTAGGGGACAACGCTAGCGTGAACGGGAGTATCGGTCGCAAGAACGATCTCCTTCTCGTCGGCTGTGCTAGTCACAGACTGAACCTGGCTGTCGAACCGCACTCGCTATTTATGCCAATGATGGTGAGAAGGTCGAGAAGCTCATGCAGTACCTACATACGTCAAAACTGCGCTCGTTTTTGCGAGATCTGGGTGGCCCGACACCTCTGATGAATAACACGACGCGCTGGCCAAGCACATTTCTGATGCTTAAGAGTAACAAAATGATAGCCGAATTCATCGACTCTACAAGCCCTGAGCTGGCACCTGTGTTACCCACCCCACAGGAACGTGTGAACATCGTCGCACTTCTCGACGATCTCTCAAAATTCCAGTCGGTGTGTCTCAAGCTCCAAAATGCGAATAGGGTAACGCTGCACGATGTGATAGTGCTGTTGGACAGGCTGCTAAGTGAGCTCGAAAGTGAAGGATCATGCACCAAGCATTTCTGAGTTGGTGTATCAAACTGGCCCTTGCGGAGGAGGAGAAGGCGGAGAAGGTGCTTGGGGGTTGGTGGGGAAAACCAGAAGTGGTGGTCTCTTCCCCGACCAAAGGCCCAGCAGCCACATGGGTGGCTGAGGAACCCCCTCAATTCAATAATGCTCTTTCTAAACTGATATGTCACTAAACTGATAATACCGTACTATCTGATACACTCACCTCTCCCTACTTGAATAGGGCCTTCATATATTGTACCTTGCACTTATGCGCGGCAGCTGTATGTCTGTCCTCACCTTGGTCTGTCCGCTGCTCTTCTGCCAGCGCACTCGTCTCCCGCCGGGGTGCTTGCGCTGCACACAACTCACTCGCCAATTTGCAATTCCTACCTTGTAGTCATACCTTGTGCGCCGAGCTGTGTCGCCGTGCTGCCGCGTCGTCCTTGTTGCCTCACCTCCGCAGTCATGCGCATGGAGCCCCTTTCGATGGGCTGCCTTGGCTGTCAATCATGCGTATAGAGCCCGATTCGTCGAACTACCTTGATCAACCTGAGTGATGCAGCTTGGTATCGTCGAGCGTGTGGTGGAGATGCGCGTGGTGTTGATCTTTGCCGCGAGTGTCCGTTGAAATGTCCTCAGAAGTTGAAGTTCAGTGGTCCACCCGAATATATGAACAGCACAAATCTTGGTACCGCACACTATATAGTATTCAGCACGTCACTTGGCCAAAGTTGACTTGATCGGCTTGTAGAGGGTTAGTTCCGAGTACTGAGTTGGCGGCGGGTCCGTCGAGCTACGCTATCGTCCTTGACTTGAGACCGGTGTCGTCTGCTTGGTTGTTGTTTCCGCTCAGCTTCGTACGCTTGGATGAGTCCCATCACTTGGTGTAGATTCTCCAGCGGCTCCCACGTCGCCTACTTCTCACCCACCCACTTAATGAGGTATTGTACGGCTCCTAGCATCTTGCGCTTGCCGATAATGGTCTCCACAATCTGCCCGACGCTGCCATCGTGCAGGATCACCTCTTGAGGGCGCGAGAGTCATGAGGACGACTCGAACGGCTTGAGCGAACCGGTGTTAAACACTGGGTGGAGCTTGAGGCCGGGCTGCAAGTTGATCTCGTACGCATGCTTGTGGACCTTACGCACGACGGAGTACGGACTGATCCACTTGGGCCCAAGCTTGCGCGAGTTCGGAAATCCCGTGTGAGCTGTGCCCAGGTTCTTGGTGCTCAGGTACACGCGATCACCAACGTTGAACTCCTGCTCCTTTCGTCCGCCGTTTTACACATCTGCCATGCGAGCTTGAGCATCCTCCAAGCTTCCTAACACTGGTGTAGCACTGCCTCTTGGTGTTCTGTGACCTTTATTCCTTGCCGTCGTTCTCCACGCAGTCCTCGTCGTCTTGATTCAGCGACAACTGTTAGCGGGTTGTGCGGGACGTAGCCAATGTAGGCTTCGAACGGAGACATCTAAATGCTGGAGTTGACGGCTGAGTTGACGGTAAACTCTGCGTTCGCCAGATGTACGTCCCAGTCATCTTGACACGAAACAACGTAGATACTCCTCGAGCGTACGGTTGGTACGCTCCGTCTGTCCATCCCCTTGGGATCGATACGTCACGGTCATCTTGAGCTTCGTTCCGACATTCTCGAACACTTGACTCCAGAAACCTGATACGAACTTGGAGTCGCGATCAGACACGATGTCTTGTGGTATACCGTGGAGTCGCCAAATGTTGTCGATGAACAGGGTTGCTACCACTTGAGCTGAAACAGTCTTCGTAGTAGCAATGAAGTGCGAACGCTTGGTCAGTCGNGAATCGTGTGCTTCAGCGATGATACGATGCTTCAGCGCTACGGTGTTCGGAACCACAATTCGAGGTTGCTCGTCCGTCGACCCTTGATACCAGATCAGGTTCTTCTCCTCGAAGTACGGCTTGTACTGCTTCTCAGATGTGCCACGAGGTCGAGTAGGTTCCTCGCGCTTCTTGATCGCGCGTCGGATCTCTCGGATAATATTGTCCTTTGCGTAGCCAGCAATGACAGACTTGATCAAAGCACTTGTGGGCTTGATCTCTGCAACGCGTAGCTGGTAGCTGGTCTCGTTGAAGCTGGGAACGAGTAAGTCGTGAAACTCCTTCGTCTTTGGCTTGAGATCAGGTCGTCGACTAAGAGCATCTGCGATACCGTTCTTGGCTCCGGGGAGATACGCGAATACTGGTTGGTACTCGACCAGGATACCATACCAACGAGCTAGACGACGATTTACCATCTTCTGCTGAACGATACCTCCGAGAGACTTGTGATTCGTCTCGATCATGACTGGTCGATCCAAGCAATAGATCTGGAAAGCTGCTATCGCATTGGCAATTGCTAGTAGCTCTTGCTGCTGCGTGGGATACTTCAGCTCTGCTGACTTCATCTTCCGACTTGTGAATGCAATCAGTCGCTCGACACCGTCAACAGCTTGGAACAAAACACCACCAACATCAAACTGACTTGCATCCGTTCGCAAGTGCATCTGCTGCGTGAAGTCGGGGAAATGTAGCACAGGGGTATTCGCCAGTCGACGCTTGAGCTCCTCGAAGTTCTTGAGCTGCGCAGGACTCAACGTAATCTTCGAATTGTGTTGGTTCTTCTTCTTCAACAGTGTGAACAGTGGTGCTGTCAGCTCCATGTACTGCTAACAGAATCGCTGCACGTATCCTGTCAAACCGAGAAAGCTGTGAAGCTGTTATTGCGTTCGCGGGGCAGGCCAGTCTCACATCGCCTGCACCTTGTCGGGGTCGATGCGAACTCCATCCCGGCCGATGAAATCACCAAGGCACGGGATCTCCTCAGCGCAGAATACACACTTGGACAACTTCAGAATTTCCAACACGTCCCGTAGAGCTCGCAGATGTTCGTTGATGTCCTTCGACTTCGTAACACGTAGATATCGTCATAGAACGATCGCGTGTGTGGCAGACCCTTGAACAACAATGACGTCAAACGATGCATCGTCGCCGGCGCGTTGCTGATGCCCATCGGTAGCACCAGGTACTCGTACAATCTACTGGGCGCTTGGAATGCAGTGTCCTTGACATGCTCCATCTTCATCCGAACTTGGTAGTACGCCGACATCAAGTCCATGCACGAGAAGTAGTAGGCACCAGCCATACTGTCAAAAACATCCTCCTTACGCGTCATCGGTGCGCTGTATCGGATCGTGTTGCTGTTCAGGTAGCGGTAGTCGTGGACGATGCACCATCCCACAGGTTTCCGCACACAGAATGTTGGAGCTGCATGAGGACTGATGCTCGGTCGGATCAACCCCTTAGCAATCATCTCGCGTACCCACTTGTCGATCTCAGCCTTCTGCTCCGGCGAGAAGTGCCACTGCTGTCAATACATCGCAATATTGGGGTCCTTCACATCGACGCGATGTTCGATGTCACGCTCCATCGGTAATCCATCAGGTAGCTCCGGTATGAATACATTGCTCTTGTACTCCACGACAACCGGGCACGCTGGGTTTTTCTTGAACGACTCCCAATCTGTTTGTATGAATCACTTGGCCTTCTCCGATCCAACGTTATCAGGTTCATCATCACGCCTGAGATCACGCTGAATGTCCTTGATCGTATCGTTCGTCAACGCAATCATAAAAGCGTGTCTGGGCTGATCCTTTGCAGATATCCGTATAAACTTCCTCGGCTTCTTACTTGTGATGTATTTCGTCTCGACTCCTCCTGAGTCTATTATTCCAAGAGTAAAATTTGCCTCAACCTTGGCATTCTTTCTCTCTCGCTTAGAGAGTTTATCCACGTCTCCAGCTGGTCTTTCAGCGGCTTCGGCTCCGCCCTCCAACTGTGTTTCTGGCACGACGGCTCGACAGGAATCACGGCTTATAGTAGACGAGCTTTCACTGGCCACAGCTCGGTGAAGCCCAGAATCTATAGGCGGACTGCACTTCCCACAGGGAGTCGAAGAGTCGGCCTCTGAGGCTCCAACTGAAACGTTTTTCTTGAAGCATCGATATTTCCAGTCGATAACCTGTTGTACATCCACGAAGAACGGCATCCCGAGAACACAGTCGAATTCATCTAGAATTTCGAACACAACGGCGACACACGGGTAGTTGGGACCACCATCTAGACGAACGTCAATCTTCACCAGCTCTAAGATAGCCTCACCAATCTTGTTGTCTCCCAGTTTTATCTTGATCGTTCGCTCCACGTACACGTGTGTCTTCAATCCATTCTTCTTGACGAAATCACGTGACACGTAGACAGTCGTAGCACCACAGTCCAACAGGAACTTGACACCAAACTTGTTCTCACCCTGCGCCATGTCTCCTTCCGACGAAAACAATGGCGCGTGGTTGTAGACGAGAGGGTCTTCGCAAATCAGATTCAACGCAGCCTCGTTTACAGTTAAATCTTCTTCGCTAGCACTCGCCACGTCAGGTCCCTCTTCTACTGGCGTGGCTTCTCGTTTCCCTGGTCGCTCTTCCGCTTGTTGCATTCGCGCTTAAAGTGACCGGGTTTCTTGCAGTAGAAGCACACGAGGCCTTCTTTGGTCTGCTCAGCAGGCGCATAGTGTCCAGGCTTGTAAGAGCGCTTGCTGAACGGTTTATTGTCCTGGAACGAGTTTGATCTGGGAGGCCCACGAAAACGTTGCTCGCGCTCAGGCTTCTCGCGCTCAACCTTGCGCTCGCCACTGAAGTGGGACATCTCGTACTTGACGGCTTGGTCCATCGCCTCGCTCAGCATCGTCGGGTTCTGGAGCTTGACGTACGCTTGCGTGGCGCGCTTGTGTCCGTCACTTCCGCTGTAAGGGGCCTACTTAGTCCAATACTTAAGCCTACATGTGTGTGCACGAGTATGAGGAAGCGTAGGTTTCTTAGACTGAACTTTATTATATTTGCGTCTTGCAAGTATAATTAAAGCTAGATTNTAACTAACTTCTAAGAGAAGCCACTTCTGTTAGGTTACAAGTGATGTAGCCACTTGTACGTGTAACCCCGATACACATGTTAATGGACAGGCGTATACACTCGAAACGTCGCCACAGTTGAGATCGCTTTAGGGAGGCTGAAATTACCTCAGCTGACCCAGCTCTAGGATTAACCGAAAGAGTCTGTCTGAAATCACCCGACATCAGCATTGGAATGCCCCCAACAGGCATATCAGGTTTTAGCAAGTATTGCAGCGTACTATCGACAGCCTCGTATTGATACCGGTGGGTTATTGGAGCCTCGCCCCAAACAATAAGACTTGTTCTCTTGAGCAAGCCTGCCTCGTATGAGTGTACGCTAAATTTATTGTCAAAGTCTCATCAGGGTCCAAAAGAAGACGAAACGTCAAGTGTGCAGCATACCTGTCGGTAAGCAGTTGAGCAGCGATTCAATTTTGTGTGGCAGCAAGTGGTATTCGGCCAGATTGACGACATTTGCGAGAATCGTCTCCAGGAGAAGGATTTCCTGATACCTCCGGGGCTGTCAAGAAAAAAATGTTTTGGCCGATAAAGTATGGAACCGCTGCGTCTGCTCCTTCTGGAAGCACTACCTCCACGACTTTGTCGTATACGAGTCTCTGGTCGGAGTTGAGAATATTTAACGTTTCCGCACGATATGCTAACACTGTGGCTTCATAAGAAGTTTCGTGGTCGATAAGGCGCTTATGATTTCTATCAGAGACGTCATCGTCACCCTCCACATCACCGTAGTCAGAGAAAGAACTGGGGTAGTGACTCCAGGTACATTACCAACGACTGAACGTTTGAAGTCAAGTGGCTATTGACGGTGTGGAGTGCAAGTAGACTGCCCGATGATAAACACGACTGCATTCTTCCACCACCGCCGGGTTCACAATAATGGCGTCAGGCCGCGACCTCGCTGGTTGTGCTGTAGGATCTCGTCTTGTAAGTGATCTTCGCTTCGAGCAGGTAGGTGCGTAGCTCATAACTCTCCAGGAGAAGCTGGGTCACAGTACACCAAGAGGACAGCAAAAAGGTGTCTCAGTTGGCCAGATATTCGGAAAGACGTTGCTTCGTTGAGGCACCGACGGTCCTCCTCGTCAGACTAAAGAAGGCTCATGGCTAGAACTGCCTCCTTAAACGTCGCATGAAGCTCGCCATCAACAGTTCTGAGGTCGTATAAAGATTTGGTCCCGCGGCGATAGCATAGAAAACGTCAGGCATAGAATCGGTTCGTGTCCCGAGGAGAAATGGAGGTCATTGAACCAATTGCCTTGTCTCCGCCAAACGACAGCGCCATCCACCTATTCCGCGAACTTATCTTCTCCCATACAAATGGATAGGCATCTCATGATAAATAAGTTTGCGCACAGTAGACCTTTCAGGAGAATCGATGCCGTACAACTAAAAAAACACAGTCAGCATCGTGAACAGGTTGCGTTCGAGTACATCCTGTAGGATGCACAAACAGAAGAAACCGGCGGCGAGTACTTCTATTATATTGCACTTGTTGAAATGGCAGCTTAAGTGTTGTTCAGGTACTAGAATTAGTATCCACCGACTATTAATAAATACATGTAAAAATGCGTGATTTTAGTCCAAAAAGGGAGTGGAAACTGACCCACTGGCCAAATCACTAACGGACCAAAAATGTATCGTATCAACTAACTGTGCCACACACCTGTGTGTGGCTCACAAATGACGGTATTTTAGCCAATGGAAGGCGTCAGAAAATCGTTACCTTTTTCTTCATTGTTAAGGGACCCGAAAGTGGAGCTACGATTATATATCTGGTAATACGATATTCAGGAGGTTGATAGGTCGGAACCAGAAGACAGATGTGATGGCAAACATGAAGCGAACGCAGCGAGCCTGCCTGTGATTTGACAGCTCGTGTGAGAAGCACGCGGATGCAAACCCAGGACCCAGCATTGCCTACCTATCAACCGAGGTGAAGCTTGCGAACCATAGCGAGCTTATGGGTATGTCACCAGCGAGCGCAGCTAGATTTTATGGTAGGTGGGGTAGCAGGGTGATAGTTTAAAGATGACCCCCCTGCATTGAGCTTGTTTATGTCTGTCGGAAAAATCGGAACACAAAAAGTAACAAGCGAAGAATTACTTTTGGGGCCCGTTTCCATTTTCACGTAGTTACTTTTTGCGTGTCGGGTATTCACTACAGTGATTACAGCAATTAGTCTGGTCGAGACTAGTTATTGTAAGCAACGTTTTGGCGAGCAAAAAAATACCTTACTTACGAAGTCAGACCATGGACAACTATACTAGTTGCCCAAAATAATGAACTACAGTATCACTTACTGCTGGAAGTTTTGATAAAAAATAAATCTGCGCTGCCTACGCTACTCGAGTGTCTTGTCGAAGGTTGCAGTTTTCGTGATAGCTTCATGAAGTGGCATGTTTACTATGGAAACAAACGATCACCTAGTGTAAGAATCCACAAGTATTCCTCGAAGTGGAGGGATCGTTGATGTCGATTAATGGTGAATTTTTGAGTCCAGTTGTGGAGGCGGTCTCGAAGGGCGTTTCCCACTCAAGTTCACCTTAGTATCGTGTTGTCCTAAAACCAGTTGCATCTTGTAGACGTCATCAGTAGCTGAGGGGTGAAACTACAAACGGAGAGGGGACATCTTTCGTTTCTCGACGCTAGTGACATTTCTACCTTCAACACGTTCGACAGACATTATCTCTGATTTCGATAGGTGATGGGGAAGCGTATGTTCGATCTGAAATAGTATGAAAGGGACCGCTCGATCTACTGAAGCTAAGAGGTATGTACCACAGATTCGAAATTGGAGCTCTTTACAAGCTGTAGAACCTGCACGACAACGCAAACGATAAAATAAAAAGCAGCTTGCAGTACGAAGAAAATATGTGACGTGCGCAGATTGCTTCGGCTCCTTCTGATTGGCTTAGATAGTCAGTTTTCTCGATTCTTCACTTTGACGTGGGGACTACTAAAGTCACCAGACAAAACTACAATACCCATCATATGGTACCAAAATTGTAGTACCGCAGTTGGCTGCTGTAGGTCAAGTCTAAGAATGAGGAAGTCTGAGGAAGCCGAAGTCCACAGAACTCCAATCTTCATCAGCGCTCAACTATTTTTGTATCCAGCAGCAGGCATTGTCATTGCATTCGAATCATGCATTCCAGCTTCAAGCGGTGGAGGGACAGCACACGAAAGCCGCTTGTGGCATCGCTCACAATGCAGCTGCTAACATTTGCGAGATGTTGGCACAGATATTATCCCCTTGGCTAGTTCGGATGAGGGAAACTCTCTTTTTCCCGTAGGGTAGTCCTCTCAGCGAATTTTCCAAGCCAGTAGAAGAAGTACTTCTCCTCCTCTGGATCAGCAGCATTCATGTGAGTTTCCCACGAAAGCATCCGTACTACCAACCCTTACGACCTGGGGAGTAATAATATACCACGTCTAGATCGCAGCGTTTTCTTGCCCGGTTCAGTAGCCAAAGCTGCGACGACAGGGAGAGATGTTTGGAGAAGACAAAACCTATTAAGCTCAGGAAGAGTCAGGGCGAACTGAGCAACTGAGGGAGTGAAGGTGGCCTCAAGCGGGCTTTGGGCAAAGTTGACACTGCGCAACAATACTCGGTGGAGACCCATTGACTGAAAAGGTGTTTCGTTATTCGCTGGGTAAAAGGAACAGCAATGCGGCGCATGTACCTCACGGTATTGTGCACGCTGCAGGCGCCTATCGATTTGTGGTGATATACGCGTTGTGTTTGCCTGAGGGAATGCGAGTTAGGGGGAGAAAAGAACAACTCGTATGAGATACGAGCAACTAGGAGAGGCGATAAAGTCGTTGACGAAACGATGGGATGCAGTTCAAGCTGGAAACAAAGCCGAGGACGAGGATGACAGAAGAGAGGTAGTGGCGCTTGTGCTCTCAAAATAATGCGAAAAGGATGCGATCAAACGTTGTCAATGGTTGATCAGTGAAATTAACCGAATTGAAAAAGCCTTTACTTTGGGAATATCTGACACAAACTTCCCTGATGCTGCCACAATTTAAGTATTCTCTCCAGGGGCATAACACTTCTTTCGTGATTCGTGGCTTTTTGTTTATGGTTTTGTTTATGATTCTCTAAGTCGAGTTGAAATACCACGATAAAATATTACGGTACCTATCGAGATAACGTCAAATGGTAGAGGTCATGATGCGTGCGTTCGTATAGCGAAGATGGGCGGGACGTACAACAGGGGATTTGAGTTTTAGAATAGCTCGTGTTTTTAAGCAATGCATAAGTCAAAGGATGAGCCGAGGAATGAGCCAAAAATAACAACGAGGGGGGGGGGGTCAGATAATCAATCCATGAACCGAATTTTGGAAGGTCAGAGAAAGCTACTGTTCACCTCTCACGTCAAATAAATAGCTGGTGCTACGTCAACCGTGATCTACGTTGCAATATGCCAACGTCAGACGTTGAGAAGCTCAAACGTGAGATGGCCGGTATCATCTTCCAGATCGCGATGCTGTGGGAGCTGAACCAGGAAGGCTCTTTTTCCGACGGAGAAGGCCATGCTTCGGACTCGGACTCCAGCGGTGATCTTCTGTCACGAGTTGTGGAAATGCTGGCCGTCCTGGATTCACTGCGCTATTCGGTTGAGCGGAAGAACGTCGTGCACTCTAATGCCTCCCGACAGTTGATTTTCCAGCTTCGTGATGACGACTTTTGCAAGTTTACACGCGTCACCAAAAGCACGTTTGAGGGCTGCTTGAAATGATCCGTGAAGACGTGGTATTGCGCCCCAAAAGCACAAACGCAAAGAAGCCACAGCGTGACGTAGCAATTCAGCTAGCTGTTACGCTAGAATGATACGGCGCTTACGGAAATGGGAACTCTATCGACCGCGTGGTTCGTCACTATGGGATAGGCAACGGCACTGTTTCTCCCTATGTCCGTCGTGTATAGAAGGCTCTGCTCCGCCATTTTCCTCGATTGGTTTCATGGCCAAGTTGTCGGCAACGGAGTGTTACCTCAGCGTTTTATGAAGAACGCTTTGGATTGATTGAGGGCGGCGTGGGCTTTGTGGATGGGACACATGTTATCTTCGACCACAACCCACATATCAATGGCGGGCGGTTCTACAATCGCAAAAATCGGTACATCTTTAACGTACTGATCGTGTGCGACGAAGACATATTGATTCTCATGGCATTAACGGGCTGGCCAGGTTCGTGCTGCGACTCAACGGTGTTTTCCAAGATGCAAATTGCAAAGCAACCGCATCTCTTCTTCTCGGAGGATGAATACCTGATTGGAGACACCGGATATGGTCGCAGTACACGGATGGTCACTCAGTGCAAACGGCCTGCGACAGACACCTAGCCTTTAATGAAGGCATCTCAAATGCACGGGTCATTAACGAAAACTGCATCGGTCTCCTCAAGCATCGTTAGATATCTCTTAAGAGAATACGCACGTAAATCAAAACGAAGAACGATTTCCGCCATGTTAACAACGACGTCCTAGCATGCTGCATAACGTTGGTTTGATTTTGGCGGACGAATGGGACGACGACCAACTTGAAGATGAAAATGACCAAGACAATATGTAACGGGGCCAGAGGAACTGTTACGTAGGCTTTCACTGTTGATTGAGGAAGCGCTGTCTCGGGTTTCACAACCGAGACACCTGGGTTTAGAAGCAAAATTAACTCTATTTGATATTAAGTTCGGTCGCGAAACCGAACTTAAGCCCAGGTTAGCTGTCAGCCACCGGTCTGGGTGCTGCACTCTAACTGGTCAAATATCTAACCTAAATGGACATTCTGTCCAATCACGAAATGACGCGTCACATCCCTCTTCAAGGAGATGTGACTCTACCTACTTTTGTAAAGGGGAACGCCCCGTTACACAATACCCTTTGCATGCTACTTGGCGACAATGCTGGATACCAGCGGCTCAAGCATGCATTGCTGTACGACTGAGCTAGATGCTTGGAAGGACAGCGTCCATCAGCGCTTTGATTTCAGCAGTTAATTTCCCGCCACGAGAGAGTTCAACAGCCATAACCCGGCGCTGTTCATCTCGTTTTTCTTGACGTAGCTCACATCGAACCTCTTGATGTTTAACTGGGTCCAACTCTTTCTCTTTTATCTGATGCTCCAGCTCTTCCTTTTGAAAGCCATTGTCTGGCCGAACTGCCCCTGCTGTGCTTTCAGTTTTAGACTTGCTTTCTTTTCGTCACTTTGCCTCGTCTTCGCTGACTCCACCATTAAGATGGAGCCAACGTCTCTCTTTTGGGCATTCTGAGCTTGTTGGTTTCCCTTGGCTTTAGCAGCATCTATAGCACTGCCGACTGAGTTTGAACGGGGGCAGTCGCCTCAGTCGATGACGATCCAGCCTACTGGCTAGCGTGGCGACGTTGAGACTTAGGTGGAGGGGGTGGCTCGTGTTGTGCCAATTCACGTAGTGCCTTTGTACTTGATGACGACTCCACGACAAACGGGGTCGATTGATGAGGTGAAGTAACTCTGTAAGGGACTGCCGTCATCTGTTCTCGGAAGAGTTGCCGTGGCAACCTGCTGCCTCTTCTGCATCACTTTCGCTGTTGTCTGGTTCGTCGTTGCCGCCACCGCATTCCTTGTGGAGCCCGTGGATGGTTGGTTCTTCGCTACAGCTGAAGACAGTTTCTAACTACCACTATTGCATTCTGCTGTTGCCTCGCGATGATCTGGGAATCGATCTCTAGTTCTTCTGTAGTGTCATCTTTAGCTCTCGCATCGTCCCTGCCTTCGACATCAGTTAGTACGGCTGCTCATGTATCTCTTTCAATGCCTCGGCGTTCAAAATGGGCAGGCACCGTTTTGTAAATGTGATCACCATCGCTGCGATCGGGCACGTACAGCTGAGAGACTGGTTCAACATTCGCCTGTTCTCCAAACATGCCGTTCATGCGACAGTAAAATGAGCAAGCTTTCTTAATCATATCGTCGACTGTGATGCCGTCCGCCAGCATCGCCTCGCTGATTCCAAAGCCCGTCTAATTCAGGACCTTATCACGCGTTTTCTTGTATCACCAAAAATTCGGATTCCAACGGCTTTGACATGTTTTACGGTCCCATGCAACATCGTTCCTGCTGTCTTCTCCACTGTTCAGCTCCGTTTGAATACTTGTGAACAAAATTTGCCATGCTACCAAAGCCAGTGAGCTTCGTGATGCCAGATCCATGCGCCATCTCCTTCTTGTGTATGGATTCGCCGAGATAAATGGCACGATTCGTAGCCACTTCCATCCTCTTCACCATCACCTCAATATGAAGTGGTGTCATGCGGCCATACTTGTTTGGCTCGCGCGTCATCTTTCGTTTCTTTCGTGGCTGCTTCTTTGATGACTCCTTCTGCAATGGTTGTGAAGCTGCCTTACTGTCGTGGCGCCATGACTTCTTGTTGTAGCTTCCTACTTACTGCTGTCCATGACAAAAACGACATTGCGGACCTTGACGGGGGAGACATCTCGTCAGAAACCACAAAGGAAATTTTGACGGCACCCAAAAGGAAACAAAGGTTAATATCACTGTTCAAACAGCAAACAGCAGCATTTCTTGAAGAATTTCACAAAGCCTTCACTGTTGCGTCCTCGTGTAGAGCTACGCACAGTAGGTCAACTGAATCTGCACGGAAAATAATACAGCATGAAGTCGTTAGATGTGGTCACGCCACTTCTGCCGGTTCAAATGAGCTGGCACCAACCCACGGACAGGTTGACTCTGCTCTCGGTCCGGACGAAATTACTTCCAGCTCCTCAGCACCGTAGGTTGTTGACCGGGTGAACTTACATCCATATCGTGCGCCGCATGCTCAATGAGAGGAAGCCGGACTCCATGCTGCACCTGGCGGCCCGTGCCGGTGTACATCCGAGCATCGAAAAACCGTTCATGTGCACCCAGCCCAACGTGGTGGCTAAGATAGTGCTGCTGGACGGCTGCCGGAGATGGCGGCACGTGCGCCAGCAACTTGCAGCTATTCTTGGTTACGCGGAAGTCCATGATATCCTCCTGGCTGAAACCCTCCTTCACGCCGAAACCATACACCGATCTCCTGGCCGTGCACACGTACTTCTTGTGCTGAACTCGCGGCACGGCTTGGAGACGATCGGCTGTACTTCTTCACGATGTACGGGTCGCTGGGTCACCCCAACATGGCGCCGTTTAACTTCGTGGACGAACTGCCCGTAGTGTGGCCATCGACGAGTATCTTCGTCGCGTGACTACACCTTCATCGCCGACATCATGCAGGGCGTCCTGCTGAGTCTGGACCGCGGCCACGGCTGCTAGGTGTTAAATCTCGACGGAGACACGCTCGGCCAGGGTGAAACAGACGCGTCGTTCTGGCTTGACAGGAATGCCGCTACTATTCCCGAATCAAAACCTTTTTTAGAAGCAGTATATCCTGTCTAAACAGATCACATCATTTTGAACAGGCTATGTAAGATGCACCAAGGAATGTGAGCTCGGCCAAAGAATGAGAACAAGGAATGGGCGTCCGGAGACCCATTCCTTGAACGCACGAGAGCAAGGAATGATACAAGGAATGAGGCAAGGACTGCGCGAACAAATCTAAAACTGAACACCTCCTAATATTCAAAGAGGCGAGTTAACTTAGTACAAGGCGGAACTCGAACGGATTGATCAGTGGCACAATGTAAATTCAAGGATGAAGACGAAATAGTTAAGAAGGCGAACAACGAAATCGAAATCGATGAGGGTGCAAGCACTGGCAGTACGAGAGACAAGAAGCGGTCACGGAATGACGAACCTCATGTAATACTAGAAATACTATAGACGAATGGTCAGCCATTAATTAAGTCGTACCGCACAATTTCGATCCGTCAGATAACGCCACGTAATGCGACATTCGGGTCCCTCTACACTTCAGATTCCTGAAAATCTCGTCTGCAAACCGACTTGATGAGCATTAAAGAGCTGGTCAATCATAGCTGGTGCACACATGCATGTGATAGTCATCAACTTCATCCCGTAGGGCATAGCCCCGTGTCAGCGCAATGAGGTCCAACTGTGCAATTACGCAGGCAGTAGGAAGTACCTGAGATCATCAACGATTATAATGCATTAGGTAGCTAAATTGTTGTGACATACGACCTTTTGTTTTTCACTCTGATCACGAATGAATTGGTCTCGAGTTGCAGCGAAGGCCACAGTGTCGTCTCCAGTCACCACGACGACCTGCTCTCGGATTCCAGTGAAACAGAGATTGAGGGCGAGCTGGATGCTGCTTACTGACCGTTCCATGCCATCGGTTCCCCTGAAGATAAGCTCCAATGGAGCAATTTACCAGAAGATCAGCGCCTTCTTAGCCCAAGTCTCACATGACGAATGCGAATATTCATTCGAGGGGCCGCCACAAATTGGGCGAGGCATCCTGGATTGGCTATCAAAAGTATTGGAAATGTGGCACTTCCGCTATGCCGAGAGAATCCGATGCAACTAGAGAATCGAGGCTCGAAAGTTCGTTGGATGTTTTTTGTCGACGACGTGGAGGACGAACCCAAAGTTGAACAGAGGCATACAAACGTTGACCACATTTTGTGCGGAAAGAGTTGAATACAAGGACATTGGGTTGACCCCTGCGCCGGTGATGGTGTTGATATATGGAGAAGGAGAGCACCCTCGACAAGCACCAAGTGAATAACCGGACTGGACGATGCGCGGTGAGACTTGTGATACAGTTGCCATTATGCTGCATGGATGGTGAAGTGGTGGTAAACGACGAAGGAACTGAAGAATATTGTCGCTAAGAGATGGACAAGAACAGTGATACTGCCGCGTACAGGTGTCGACATGAATTGTGAAACCAGTAAAAAATAGATATCGACTCGTGGTAGTTTACTTGTTGGGCTTCTCACCGGAATTACAATCTGCTGAAAAGCGGATTCCAGCGGTTTGTCCGAATGCAATTAGCGGTAGCATTTGGGGAGCTGAGAGGAACGGCATGAAATGGAAGGTGAAGGCGAGATAAAGAACGATGAAAGTACGGTGCAAGGCCTCTTGCTCTCGAAATCGTGCAAAATCGTTGAAGTTGAGAGTTTGGACACACATGTATAGAAATAGATCGGGGCTGTTTTGAGTTGTTGGGAGTGTCGAACGCGCTTCTACCTGCTGCAATTCTGCATTGCTTGTCTTCACTACAAATCTAGAGGAGGTTATGGAAATATGCAAGTGCAGCAAAGCGTTTCGTATACGATTTACTATTGCCAAAACTAACGACAACGTATCTTCTTCTGTGGAATGGAACACAAAGCTCAACTTCTTACATCCTGACAACGAATCATATGGATGAATATGGTCACTTATCCGACCATACTTGAATTTTGTATATTGCATGGTGGCTTCTCAAAAGAACATCTCTATGCAGTACTACAGACAGAGTAAAATGTGGCTGTTTGAGCTCTTCCCTGTGCAACGACACATCGTCGAAGCAAAACTACTTAGCATGGAGAAGACGCTAGAAAGCTATTGCTTGAAACGAGATGGAAAGGTAGCTAACAAAGCGCCACCATGTTAGAAGTGTGATTTAATTTGTATCAGAATGGAAGTTCGCCTAGTGACTACCAGGATGCAGTTTTGCTGTGTCTGTTGTGGTACCTGTTTGGGCGAGCGCCATACTTATCGCTAGTCCACAAGCAAAATCTCTCCGTCGACGCGGCGGAAGTGGTCTTCGTGCGCTTCATCCTCACGAAGACCGCCGAAGAACAGGGGTTGTCGCTGTTTCCTGACACCGACTTCGTCACCTGCCAGCTTCACGCGGTCGCAGTGGCGCTCATCACGTCAAGTGCCGTCTTCGTATATAACCTGCCCAAGATCCCCGTCGAAACTGCTATCCCCTTGCCCCCTTCGACGCCGCTGCTGGAAGACCTGAACTACCCCGATGCGTTCGGCGCGCTTGAGGCTGCTCCTGCTCTTGCACCCATCAACACCACACCGACAATTTACTCCTACGTCAATCGACTTCTAAACCGTGTTGCTGGTGTCGCTGATGTTCCAGTTTTGCTCACGTAGCACTCCTTCCGTCGTGGTGGCACCCATCACGTAAACGGATACGACGGGCTGACACACCGCTGGATCTTCGATCGAGCAGCTTGGAACATAATCACGACAAGCAAGGGGTTCAGCTACATCTTAAATACAAGGCGGGAAGATTACCTGATCAGCACGGAACTCAGTGACTACAGCACCAAGACCAAAGTCCAGCCGTTGGACTTCAAACTATTCAACACCAAGGCGCAGGAGAAGATCGCGGTTGCTCAGCGCTCCCTGTTTACGGCATGCTACAAGATGGAAGTCTCAAGTACAATCTATGTCAGCAAGTCATCGTGAACCTCACGGTTTACCTCTTATTTCACTACCCCATGATGACAAATCTTCACGTTGATGGCCTCGCAGTCGAACGCTTGGAGTCGGCTGTTGTCAATGCTAGAGCGTCGGTCGCGGAGCTGGTTGCGTGGTCGTCACATCTTGCGGTCTGTGGAGACGCAACAGCCATGCTAAGCCACGAACAAGCCACTCTACCATTACACAAGGAACCAAGCGATGAGAGCAAGATCATCGATTATCAACGAAGTGTCATTGACCAGTTGATGCGGCACATTAACCGTCTTGACGAGCACATGGACAACCTAGAAACTAACCTGAACGGGGACACAACACAAGACAAGCGCAAAAAATGTCAGCAAGAACCAAGTCAAGAATCCGACAAGCCCAAGCGCAGACGCACAGCAGCGACTTACCTTCATGCTACGTGGTTTGTGTGGTACGCGCAGGAGCCGTACAGGATGTATGACGCGCCGAAGCAGCAGCAATCCATCTCGAAGCACCTTTTCGCCCACATGAAATTATTCCTGGGTGAGGGTTTCTTGCTGAATTCATGCGCTACCGACCACCGCTATCGGGTCATAACCATTGGGAAGCAGGTTGAGGTGATGGTGATGTCCTTCCGCAGTGACTGCACGATCAAATCACACGGGTCCACCGCGGCCCACAAGCATCTTCAAATCGGTACGGGTGCGGCGCCCTGCACGGCAAGGTAGCCTGCCCCCAACAGCTTCGCTGCGCCGCTGCCATCAGCGACCCAGACCGCTAAGAAGCCCTCAATCCTGTTCTAACCAAGTAGGCATAAGTAAAATGCTTCACGCAAACTGACAACAACCACAAGGGTAAATACAGTCATGACATGTTAAACGCAACGCACATCAGGTTAGCCTTTCACAGTCACCACGAACGCAGCAATTACAGCAGCTAATTCAACACCCGCAGCAACGTATGCGGCAGGAGTAGCAGCAGAGGTGGCTCCAACCGCGGAAGCAGCACGCAAGAAGTCTCCACCACGCAGCAAGTTGATGGCGATGGCTGGAGACGAACCGGCAACCTCAGGGCAAGCCCCGCGCTCTCCCACTGAGCTTCGTCGTCGTGTTGAAACCCCTTTTGTTGGGTCAAACTCTGTGCAGGTCGTGTCATGCGCAACGCGCTTTTTTGGGTCAACTTCGGATCAAATTGATTATCGGTTTGACCCACACCGAGGCTATATTGTTTCATATGTGATATCACTCTAAACTTAATTTGTTGTTGTGATGATCAATATATATTATGGAGGATGAAGGTGTTACTATCGCACTGAAATATTAATATGCACGTAAGCGTACGCCTAGATAGACCGTTGTCTGACATGTGGCGTGGATTCAAAACCCTAACCTGTAGAGGAGTCGACAGCGTGAGGTAAGTGTCGTGTGCAAATCCTCCTTCAGCTCTGAGGCATAACTAAGGAATGGGCCGCCCGCTACACTCCTTGAAGTGAGCACCTTTTATGGACCAGGCTGACTGAAATTAGCGGACGTTCACCACTGCGAGGTTTCAGTCGCTAAGTCGTTTGACGGACGGTCGATGGGATCATTCCCTGGGCACAAACGTTCTCGATTGGCTAGAACAACCTACTCTTACAGAAGTTAAAAAAAAACGATCAGTTTAGTAGAAGCAAGTCATTATTTTATTTTTTGAAACACCAAATGGTTTAGAATACAATCTCCATTTCTGCACAAAATTTGAAAATGGGTATTATGGATAAATTACATCAAATATTCGACCGTACTAAGATGAGGTGTTACAAACGTCAAGTCAAGCCGGGTTGGAGCATATACACTTTAATCTACCGTACCCGACGTTGTTATGCATAACATTTACTAGATTCGGTATGAGGTCCCGTTTGACGATAGGTCGGAGCCTGAGGAGGAATGTCACGGAAGCGAGCCTGTGTGCGGTTTGCACCCAGCATCGCCTTCCTATCAAGCGAGGCGAAGCGCGTGAGCCATAGAGAGCTTAGGATTCTGTCACCAGCGAGCACAGTGAGCCTTTAGGGTAGGTGGTATAGCGCGGAGCATGTAGCAGGGTGATAGTTTAAAGTTGACACCCCTCCTGTTCACACTTTCTGTGTACAGGTCGGAGGTGGTCGGGGGGCGGAGCCATAACGGTATCTATTTCTCATATGAACTTTAAGAATCTGGTGACGTCGACGTCATTGGACCATCACCGGAATCGGAATCATCAGAGTCTAAGCCAACATTCAGATCCGAGTCGGGGTCAACGTTCACGTCAGATTCTGACTCAAATCTTGGCTGGGGTTCAGCATGAGCTGGAGAACTAGCTCTGCTATTAGTAGTGTCGTCAATAATCAGGACGTTGGTCGGCTCTGTTCGTCGATGCCACTGACGAAATGAATCACTTCAGGATGCGCAACCAAGAAGGCCTCATTGAGGGTACGATTGTATACCTCAAGGGGATTGTTCATCGGTTGACGACGTCTTCGTCCAGACTGTTGACGTTCCCTCACTCGGGCGCTTTTTCTCTCTTGCGAGTTCGAGTGTGAGGATTGGCTTGGTATGATCTCGGTGTGACCGGACAATGCTTTACTCATGTCAGACACGTCGTGGCGACTAGTGCCGGGGTGGAATGAATGTGAGAGCGTGTTGTCGAACGGGTAGTGTTCATCCATGATGCCAGGCAGGGAAGTTGGTTGGAGCTTGTTGCCGGCTACTTCGGAGGATTGAGCGTGGAATGCATGCAAATGTCTGATGCAGCAGTGGCACCTCCGGTAGAAAAAACATGGGATGTCTTGAAGACTTCGCCATCTCACCCGCTTAGTGCTATATTTATATTGCGTTACGCTACCCAATGAACGAGGAATACTACTGCCGCAATCTATTTTTAAGAATCTATCTTCAATAACATGCGATACGATTGGAGCTGCACATTTATAGCTGTAGTAGAAATGTAATGATTGTGTAAACATCGACCTTTGAAGTCTAACTATAGCACCTGCCAGGCGTGATATTTTTCGATCATCAGGTTGGTAAAAAGCGAGTTGCGCATGTCTTGACCTGCGCAGAATTTGACCCCAAAACAATCACTCCATTGTGTTGAGTTGTTGGAACGGAGGCGGCCGTCAGTAGCACTGACTCCGGCTTCGTGGCCATATACGGGCTGTATGGAGTGCACCGACACAGACAATGTCTCTCTAGTAGCATTGAAGAAAAAAAAATGACCAATAGCCAAGCCTCTGCGTCGGCGACGGCTCAGCCGGAGGATGCTGGCAGTCATTATCTGGGCGCGTGTCTATCCGTTCATATGTGGCAAGATTCTGTTGGTAGGCTACCTACCAATAGAAGTCGAAGCGGTGCCTTGCTGTCAACATTCTCTTGATAGTGGATCCCACCACGTGTTTTGGGGACTCTTTGTTGATTTTATCAGCTCGAGTGCACATAGCTCTTGAGCCAACTTTCCATTAAAATAGGAAAATGCGATTTCATCAGCCCACACGCCTTTTTAGCCAAGGCTACAGGCTGTAGGGAATTGGCTAAAGCAGGCTCTCTGCAGCGCTTTCCTATCAAACGTATCATTCCCTAAACATGAGCAGTACCGTAATCGCACGCGTTCACTTTCGCACCCAACGGCGGTTCTGGGTGTTCAGGTGTGTCTTGCTATGAGCTCTCAGTTATCAGTGTCAGCCTCACTTCTCAATCCACCCGCCCCGCAAATATCCTCCATGACCAAAATGTCTGCGAAGTACGCACCGTACGCCTTCGACACGAAGCTTTGCGTCATCGTGACCGCACGAAACGGTGGTGTGTGAGAAGCTTTGACCGAGGATCTCAGTGCATGATCGACACTCTACAGCGCACATATACATGCGTGAGCGACATAGAAGACAGAACATCTCCAACCATACTACTCTAGGTATATTAGTTTTTGCCTAGTAAAATGTTTTGGCGGTTATTTGTTTCTAACGAGTAAGTGGGAACTGGTCTTTGCTATTTACGATCTTGCTTTTGCCCTTGCCGAACGTACGTTGTTCATGTCAACGAGGGCTGGAAAAGGTGTACATCTACCATGGTCACCAGTGCCGTCAATAACCATTGACCGTGAAGTGGCTCAAGAAATGGTGTCCGGCAGCTTCTCAGTAAATGAACCCCCTCCGGAGGCTGGCGAGCAACAATCAAAAATTGATGCTTGGTCAAAGTCTTCTTGACAAGGCTATTGTTGATTCAGTAGTAGTATTTAACCTTGCACTATGTTCCTTGAAATTGGTTTCAGAGTTAAGAAGCGATCAGGAATCACTGGTATGATTTATCGATTATGGGAAATTCTGGGTAAAACAGATTCGTCGTTCTTGATCTGGAATAAGGGGGTCTATTACAAAGAGTGGACAAACATGCACAGCTGAATCCACGAGATATTATACCCTGACTAAGCGGAGTTTTTAGGCGCAACCTCGTTGAGGCAAAACGGACATTTCGACGTAAATTTGCTAATAGGAAAACATGTTAGCACACATTGGAACAACATGATTAACGTTAAGATGATCGGTTGCCGTGACGAAGATTTCATCTATAACGACAAGATGGATGGGTTCTAGGAGACGAGGACGAGATAGATGGGTTCCGGGAGGGTGGCGAGCTCAGTGAACTGTACTTGACGTTCTCGTGCGAGAAGGAGAATAAGGTATGCGTGCAGAACTTGCTGGTGCAAAATGGTAAGGCTACCTGGGAACTCATTCGCGACGATATTCATGTTTAGCCTTGTTTCCACCATACAATGGGCTCTATTGATTTGTTATTATTGTACATGTCAGCTCATCAATTCCGATACACGCTGTATAATACATCTCCTCGAAAGCAGATGGGTCGTGCGATCCACGAAGACGCAGAAAGAACTTATTATAGTCTTCATTTCAAGCCATCAGTTGTGCTCGAGGTATGAGAACCAATCAGGCACACCCACGAAAAAAGTGTTACCACCCGAAGAATGATGCGGAGGGCTTTCCCAACAAGATGGAGCCGAGTCCTTTGCAGTTGACGGAGACCGCGTGTCCGAAGGAGACGTCGCGTCTTGCGCAAACGTAGTAGTAATACCACGAGAAAACACCCTTGAAGAGATACCCGAGTCCAGGAGAGGTGAAGAGGAGGCATCACTAGCGAATTGTGAGCCATGCAGCACTGTGAGTAGAGTCTCCAAGTTCGCGTTTTCATCGCTCGCGCTAAGTTTGGACCGGGGTGCAGCTGTCATCACTCTCGTTAGCATAATCATGACTGGTTTCCGGACCTCCATAGCCCAGGTCTGAGGCGTCTTCGTCAAGTGAGAACATAACCACGTTTTAATTGTCACCATAAGAGCCGTTGGCACCCGTCAGCTCAACCTGCACACGACTAACCTGAAGAAGTTGTGACGTACCCGGCGGTGCGTCATCCACAGACGGTGGGATGCTAGTTGTTGATGTTTTTTCCTCGTGCGATACGATATGAAGAGAATTTTGTTGTGGGCAACGGCCATTTTCTTCGACATTTTAAGTGGATCGACCAGGTGGCTGCGAGGCAGGGTTGATAATACTTGTAATTTCAGAAGCTGATGGTTAACGGGTCCTTCACTCAGAGTTGTTCGCTGCTCGGGTTGTTGTTGGACTCTGGTCATAATCTGGCATCTTGAGAGCAAGTCTCTCTGTGAGAGATCCTGATCAGAGGGGCGGGGTTGACATAATGTAACTTGGAATGTTTCCTGATATTGCACCCAACCATCTGTCCAAGCTGACTTACTGAGATGATTGGTTGAAACTGGGAGGATCCAGCGTGATATTTTCGGGTGACACGTGAGGCGACGGGTGGTTGGAGATTTTTGGCGCTGGGCACATGGCTTAGGATGGCCCACTTACCGGGACGTGTATATCTGAATGAGGTCACTCTGGACGAAGGTTGTTCTAGATGAACATTCCGCAAGGCGACATAGCGATGTAACATCACCATCTATATTGAGCGCGATGTGGACACCTGAAGGAGATCAAGAATTCAAAGGGCATTGCTTTTTGCACATCCGAAGATATACACCCAGTGACTGCCGTCATCAAGTGATGTGTGTACCCGCTGAACAATCAGAATCAACAGTCGCCATACTGAAGGCAAGTCAACCCAAGACCACAAGTGCAAGAAGTACAGAAGAACATTTGAGTACGACAGACAGAAGCTAGCAAACTGATAACGTACAAACCGAGTTCATTTTGCCAAGAAGTACACAAATCGTTTTCGTCACGCGCTAGAAGGGCCAGAGTCCAGGCCAAGCCGCCCAGACGACAAAACATCCTGGGATACCGACGTGAAGGACCTCTACGGTAGCACCGGAGACACGAGAACGGGTTTCTGAACTCTCAACTCTCATAAGATTCAAGTCCGTTCAAACAATGGCCGGCGATTTGTGCTCCGGGTTGACACGATTGTTTTATATCCTAATTAATGCATTTGACTAGTGGGAGCGCTCCATTTCATAGTATCCTACGATTTTTGGAAGTTGTAGCAGTCACCCCTCAGGTTTGATTGATAAATTGCTGTGTAAATAGGAAGTGTATTTGGTTTATTCGTTTCTCTCTCTTCGAGGGAGGTACGTGTGTGGAAGAGCTCATTCAGGATTGGCCAGTATCCTAGATGGTTGAGGCGTAAGTGAGACTGGTGTAAAGACCCGCTGCGCAGGGTCTAAAAGAATAGTAGTGACTACATATTAGTGTATAACTCTGTTTATATTTGTATTTCAAATATTTGAAAGAGATCTTTCTTGTGGTCGACACTCCCAAGCTGTACACCAGTGGCTCATCCAGAATTGGAGTAAATCACAAAGTACTCTCCTATATTCGATTCGTATATAAAATAACTCGTCAGCGGTCCGCTAAAGACAAACGACACTGATAAATATTCCACAAGGGTATATGCCACACTGAGTGGTAATCTTCATTCTAGGTTCCCCGATATCATAAGTGAAGGTTGTCTTAGTCAACACATTATACATCTCCTGGACGGCAAAAGTGTTCACTCGCCTCGTCTCACTATCGCTAGCAGTCTGTAAACGGTATCATTCTTCTGTGTTTTTCTGCCTTGCGTCTGGCAATGGCCTTACTTGGTCTGTTGACGTATACGTTTTCTGGGTTGACTTTCTCCCAGCTTCAATGTGTTGTTTTATTAGCACCTCTGGGTCCATAGCGACTCTGAACACAGGTGCCTCCAATCCACAGATCCTTGAAAACCGGCGTGTACGGCTTTCACAGAGCAGGATTCCAGTATTGCATAATGCATTTAGGTAACTGCGTTCAGGGACGACTCGTCAAGGAACATAATCGTGCCCAAGGTTTACGGTCAAGGCTGCCACCATCCTGGGGGCTGACAAGCATGGATACTCGATACTTGGTCACTTGATTCAGGGGGCCGGCGGTTTATACACTATTTGATAGTACGATCACTGGATTTGGAGGGTTCTGGATGCACGATATTTACGTGCGTTCAAGGCTTAGGCGAGGCGGGACACTGCATATGATACCTTCGGATGGAAATTTTAAACTTCCCATTGGGTCAACTCACTTGACGGGGGGGGCAGTCTGGGCAGAGCTACTGCGTTCAACGATTCACGTCTTGAATACAGGCTTACAATCTCAAAGGGCCAATCCTAAGTTTTAGTCGCATTCCTTCCCGCTGAACACAATTGAATTCCAGCCCGCACCCTGTTGCACGTGTATAGCCGGGTCTGATATTATTGCCGATCAATCAAATGCGAGAATCTGACTGGCCAGGCGTCAGCTGATGCCCTCATGGGAAAAAAATCTCATTCAGGCTTGTGTCAATGATTTCTGAGATGGATTCTCACACTCGGGGACCAACCCGATAACATGCCGTAGTAACAGGGAAGAGCGTAAAAAATTTCCGCGAACGGTTTCTGGATTCTAAATCGCAGGGGAAAGCATCCCTTACTCAGCGCTTCGTGAACGAGCCGCATGACCTCATGCTCCGCTAAAAGTAGCTTCGATTAACGCGTTGCTCGTTCAGCTGCCACCTCCATCCTTTCTGCTCGACGAATTCTGATTCAACTTATAATCTAATACAGAGCGAAGTATCGGACTTCGGGGTTCGATATTGTAACGGGGCGTTCCCCTTTACAAAAGTAAGTAGAGTCACATCTCCTTGAAGAGGGATGTGACGCGTCATTTCGTGATTGGACAGAATGTCCATTTAGGTTAGATATTTGACCAGTTAGG
>LGSN01000555.1:0-24694 GCA_001314375.1 Phytophthora podocarpi | reverse complement strand
TTAGTGCATCATCACTCACTGCATCACAAACTCCGTCGTTTCCGTGATCAGGCTCGTCCTGCTCAGCCTCGGCGTTGCAGAAGTCTTCGTCAGTGGGTTCGTCCACGATCGCGTTCTTATCCGGCGGGTTCGGCAGCTCGTCGACAGACATCGGGTCTCTGGCGTCCGAGCTCGACATCATGGCGGTGAGCCACGTCCTCCTCTTCAGGGCCTTCGTATTCACAGCTGGGATAGTCCAGGAGGTCAGTATACTGAACCGCACTAGCAGTCACCAGTGTAGCGCGAGCTCACCTGAACCGTAGTGGCAACCACTAATGCAGCAGTAGCCATGAAGTAAAATAGTACCCTCATAATGGTATAACTCCGGTTAGTGATTCTTCCAGATAGTAATAAAAGCTGTCTTCCCTAAGCTATCACTACGGAGAGGATCGTCTGTACGCATATGTTGAAGTAACGATAAGAAGTAGCAGAATTGATCGATCATCGAAACGTGGAACGGCTGAAACGTATTGGTGAAGACTGAACATGCCGCCACACATCAAAGCAAGCCAAGACGTACCAATACGGATAGTGCTGTGGCTGTGTAGTTGTGTAGTTGTGTTACCATTATTAGCGAGGAGCTGAGTTTTAAGACCCCCCGGTGTCTTAAAATCAAGCATCCAATTCCGACCGGTGTCTTAAAAGACACCGGTCGGAATTGGATGCTTGATTCGCACGCCACAGCATTTTCTCAGCGGAGCATGATGCGCTCGTTCGGTCCGCCATGAGCTGTGCATCTAATGCCCCGATTTAACCACTGCAGCGCGAATGTCAACTGAGCTTTGGAGCACCCTTTCCTCGACGTTCGGCGGTGATCGAGAGATGGCGGCTTAGGCGCGCAGCACGACTCACTGACCAAAGCGACTTTGGCAAAGTCGCAAATGTCTTGCAAGACTTCACTTCACTTTGGTGCTTGGAAATCTTGTAGGATGGGAGGGAGATCAGGGTGCTTGGGGCGCGCAATCACTGAGAAAGACGTGTGTGACGTGTGACGGATAAAGCGCCAGAGGTCTCTCGGATGCGCCCTGGTGTCTGCCGCTGGATTGGACTCGACAACGCGGCGAGCTGCTAGTGATTCCAGGCCATTTGCCATTTGTCCGTGGACGCCGCACCTCAGGATCTCGAGTTCTCATCCCAGACAACTTTTGTAATGAGCGCCTTCTTCCCCATGATTTCGGCTCTGAGCCCGGCCGCCATACCGAAGCAGACGCATGCTGCTCCCACGGCGCGTCCTTCCGTCCTTGCCACCTCGGCTGCCAAGTGGGACGCTCGCCTCTCATACGACCCCGTTCACGACAATGCGTTCTACGGCAAGTGCATGATCGGCGGCATCTTGTCGTGCGGCATCACGCACACGGGCATCACTCCTTTGGATGTGGTCAAGTGCAACATGCAGGTGAATCCGACCAAGTACAAGAGCTTGCTGACCGGTATGAAGACCATCGCCTCGGAGGAGGGTGTTGGTGCCCTGTACAAGGGCTGGGCCCCGACCGCCTTCGGTTACTCGATGCAAGGCATGTGCAAGTTCGGCTTCTACGACGTGTTCAAGGACATGTACTCGACGATGGCCGGTGAAGAGAATGCCTACAAGTACCGTGGCGCCATCTACCTGGCTGGCTCGGCCTCAGCTGAGTTCTTCGCCGACATCCTGCTGTGCCCCATGGAGATGGTCAAGGTGAAGGTGCAGACCTCGCCCGCAGGCACGTTCCCTGTGAAGCTGTCTCCGGCCATGGCTGCCATGAAGGCAAACCCGGAGACGCGGTTCCCGTTTGGCTCGCTGGTGCCTTTGTGGTCGCGTCAGATCCCGTACACGATGGCCAAGTTCTTTTTCTTCGAGAAGGTGGTGGAGGCCTTCTACACGCACGTGTTCACTGAGCCCAAGGACTCGTACCCCAAGAGCACGCAGCTCGGAGTCACCTTCGCTTCTGGTTACCTGGCTGGTGTCATTTGCGCCATTGTGTCGCATCCTGCCGACTCGGTTGTGTCACTCATGAGTAAGCCTGCCAACAAGGGCAAGGGATTCGGTCAGATTGTCAACGAGACTGGCATGTGGAACTTGGCTACCAAGGGTCTTGGCACGCGTATCATTATGATCGGTACGCTGACAGGTGCTCAGTGGTGGATCTACGACACGTTCAAGACGGCCATGGGCATGGGCACGACTGGTGGCGCCGTGAAGAAGCACTAAGAAAACGTCAAGTAAGTTTACTCTGCAACGCTCCTGATCATTAGAGTATCTCTAAGTCGTTCATATTGCCATCGTTACTTCAGATCGTTACTTCAGTAGCCGTTGGTCTTAACAGCCGTTCAAATGAAACTCCTCTGGAGAAGCCCTCTGAGCCTCAGATCGGCCTTTGATTCCCCCCACGATCTCCCGTCATTCGCCATCCAGCCTTCGACCTCCCAGCCGTCTTTTAACCATGAGCGCTTTCTTCCCAGTCATCTCGTCGCTGAACCCTGCCGTGCCGTCGGTGGCCGCCCCTAAGGCCCGCCCGGCCTCGGTCCTGGCCACCTCCGCCGCTAAGTGGGACGCGCGCCTCTCGCACGACCCCATCCACGACACCGCCTACTACGGCAAGTGCATGATCGGCGGCATCCTGTCGTGTGGCCTCACCCACACTGGCATCACCCCGCTGGACGTGGTCAAGTGCAACATGCAGGTGAACCCGGCCAAGTACAACGGTCTGCTGCCTGGCCTCAAGACCATTGCCTCGGAGGAGGGCGCTGGCGCTCTGTTCAAGGGCTGGGCCCCCACGGCCATCGGCTACTCGGCTCAGGGCATGTGCAAGTTCGGCTTCTACGAGTTCTTCAAGGACACGTACAGCACCATGGCCGGTGAGGAGAACGCCTACAAGTACCGTGGCGCCATCTACCTGGCCGGCTCGGCCTCGGCTGAGTTCTTCGCCGACATGGCCCTCTGCCCCATGGAGATGGTCAAGGTGAAGGTGCAGACCTCGCCCGCAGGCACGTTCCCCGTGGAGTTCGGCGCCGCTGTGGCCGCCATGAAGGCCAACTCGGCCGAGACCCGCTTCCCCTTCGGTTCGCTGGTGCCCCTGTGGTCGCGTCAGATCCCGTACACGATGGCCAAGTTCTTCTTCTTCGAGAAGGTGGTGGAGGCCTTCTACACGCACGTGTTCACGGAGCCCAAGAGCTCGTACCCCAAGAGCACGCAGCTCGGAGTCACCTTCGCTTCTGGTTACCTGGCTGGTGTCATTTGCGCCATTGTGTCGCACCCCGCTGACTCGGTTGTGTCACTCATGGGTAAGACCGAGAACAAGGGCAAGGGATTCGGTCAGATCGCCAGCGAGACTGGCCTGTTCAACCTGGCCACCAAGGGTCTTGGCACGCGTATCATTATGATCGGTACGCTGACAGGTGCTCAGTGGTGGATCTACGACACGTTCAAGACGGTCATGGGCATGGGCACGAGTGGTGGTGCTGCCCCCAAGAAGAACTAAATTCGCTTCTTGTCGATCTGAAGACCTCGGTGACTTAGTTGTTATTCCTCTTAAGACCTCTCTCCTGCTGAGCTAAGCTCACATGGAGGTAGGAGTGCCATGTGCGCGCCCGACGGTGCCGAGAGAAGCCCGACGGTCGGAAGAGAATGCAATATGTCCTATAGCGTCTTTAGAATATGCTCGTGTGAGGGGTGAATTGGAGGCACGCAGGCGCGAATTTAGCTATTTGCAACTAAGAAAACAAGACCTTGCACACGAACCACGCTTGTTTAGGTTAGCGCAGCTCCTTTCAACCACGAATCCAAATGTGCGCACACAATAAGGTGACGCCATCTTAACAGACAGCGCCCACGCTGATTATAAGTGCCAGCACCAAAGGCAAGCCCATTCCTATCCATGTCAACAATAAGCTGGGGCGTTGACGCATTTGCACTTCCAATTTAAAGCTGTTAAAGTGCAGCACGCAGCATTCTCATCCCAAGGAGAATCGCACGATATCTAAGTTTATTTTGCATCAGTAGCAGCGTTTGCCAAGTCCGGTCTGCTGGCTCAGCGACAAAAGCCCGCGGCAGTCAAGCCGAGTCACTTGCACTCGGCAAGCTCATTCCAGGCCACATTGCGCGAGCTTGTCAGGTGGTGTCCGCTTCCCGCGCTTAGCGGTTTACGAGAAGAAGAGCGTGTGCACAGCCATGACGACGAGAGCGCCGGCCACGTATTGGCTCTTGCGCTCTCCGATGCGCGAGGCCTTCCAGCAGAGACCGCCCAGGCCCTCGTGCTTGCCCGGCAGCTGGCCGCGGTCGAAAAGCGTAGGGAACTTCATCTTGATGTAGGTGCAGGTGCAGATGAAGAGCAGGATGACGGTAAGCAGCCCCTGGAGGCTGAAGAGCGCCGACTACAATGATAACAGACAGACACACACGTCAACCTTTGGTTAAGACGGCGTCGGTCCTGGCGCTCCTTCTCCGACACAAAGAGCCATTCACCTAATGATCGATCAACGCCTTACCATTTTGATCGCAAGGAAAAGGAGGGAGTTTGCTACCCTGGTAATTAAAGTCCACGGAGCATAGAAGCGCACCCATGTACCAAAACTTAGGTTCACAAGTTTTTGAGACCACCAAAACGGTGTGGTCCACACATGAGAGATGACCTCGCCACTCAAAATCGTATAAAACACTGCTTAGGGGTGGGCGACGTGTGTATCGATGTGCGGCTGGGGGGACTCCAGCTCGACTCGCCGCTCCAGCCGCCTCACACGCACACAGACACGGAAGCTCCCGAGCGTCGTGAGAGTTAGCCGAGCACGATGATGAACCGCGCCAAGCTGCTGCAACGCGCTGCCAAGGTTCGTAGCCAATTTCAGATCGCCCCCTATGTAGGCGACTCCGATGCTGCCTTCGTGCACGCGTGCAGCAATTCCCAGCAATGCTGCTTCAGCCCCGGGGCTGGACCACCAAAATGACGGCCCAAAATCTGACTCCGACGCTTGTCCTTACGATTTGTTCGTGTTGCTGCAGGTGGGCGCCGGAGCTCTTCTGGGCGGATCGGTGCTGACGGGTGTCACGGCCTTCAGCAGTGACCAGATCGAGGCGCTGCACTACGGTTTTGACCACCAGGGCCCGCTATCCTCGTTCGACTATGCCAGCGTGCGTCGCGGCTACCAGGTGTACCGCGAGGTGTGCGCGTCCTGCCACAGCCTGGACCGCATCTGCTTCCGCAACCTGGTGGGTGTGACCCACACGGAGGAGGAGCTCAAGGAAATTGCGGCCGACATTGACGTCATCGACGGCCCTAACGACGAGGGTGAGATGTTCGACCGCCCTGGCAAGCTGTCGGACCCGCTACCCCGACCGTACGCTAACGACGAGGCTGCCGCCGCTGCTAACAACGGTGCCATTCCGCCGGATCTTTCTCTGATGGTCAAGTCGCGTCACGCTGGCGCTGACTATCTGTTCGCTCTGCTGACGGGCTATGTGGATCCGCCTGAGGGCATGGAGCTATTGGACGGCCTGTACTACAACCCATACTTCGGCGGCGGTGCTATTGCCATGGAGCGTCAGCTGCAGGACGGCCAGATCGAGTATGAGGACGGCACGCCGTGCACGACCTCGCAGATGGCTAAGGATGTGTCGGTCTTCCTCGCTTGGGCCGCTGAGCCCGAACACGACGTGCGGAAGAAGCAGGGCATGCAGACAGCCATCGCCTTGGTGGCGCTGTGCGCACTGACGGGCTACTACAAGCGCCTGAAATGGGCGCCGCTCAAGACCCGTAAAATCACCTACACTAAGTAAGGCTGGAGGCTTCGATCGACGCACGTGACGCGAGGGGTTGACGCGAGGAGTCGTAGAGCAGGCAGGTGTCAGGAACTTTTTGCTTAGGTTTGTTACTTGCCCCAGACGAATGGAGCGTTGAGCAGCCTCTCTTGCTCTCCTCCCTCGAGCGAGTGAGCGAGAGAGGAGGGGACAGACAGACAGGCAGCGCACACGATGCATGGAGAGACCAACCGTCGAGACAGTAAATAAAAGAGGGAGTGACGTGTGGGTCCATTCAGACAGGAGGAGGTGACGAGTGAGCAGCAGGACTTAAAGACTTGAAAACTTGAAAAAAATACACAGAAACGAACGAACGCACGGGGTTGATCTCCTTGATGAATGCATGAGCGAAGCTCTAACTTTAAGCTGAAAGATCTATCCAGGTCAGCACCACCGGCATGACTCAGGGCATTGCGACTCGCAATGATAGCGTATTCCTGTGATAATATATATCAGTTTTGAGAGGGGTTTGCCACCTCGAATGGCTGGTGGCGGTTTGTGTCTGTTCGCCGCCGTGTCAATTGCTCCGTCGCTGGAAAATAATCGTTGCCCGAGTACTCGACGCGCAGTAGCCGAGAGATATACCCACTGATACACCCACACACAGAGGCAGCATGGCCAAGTCTTCGAAAGGCATCCGCGTGGGCCAGGACGCGCCGCACCAGGTGAGCAGCCGTCTTTCAATCCACGGCGTCTGGTTGTTTTGCATCGAGTCTGACCATTTGATCTGCCAACGAACAGCCTGATGTGGAGAGCGAGAGCAGCTACAGTTTCGTGGAGCAGTCCAAGCGTCAGATGAAGGTCAAGATCCAGAGCCTGACGGACGACGAGATCGTATTCGATCTCATTGGCGTGGACGCCGCCATTGCCAATGCGCTACGCCGCATTCTACTGGCCGAGGTGCCCACCATGGCTATCGAACACGTGTACATTTGGAACAACTCGTCTATCATCCAGGACGAGGTCCTGGCCCACCGACTGGGCCTCGTACCGCTCAACGTGGACCCGCGTGAGTTCCAGGCCTTCCCAGACAACGAGGAAGCCGAGGCCACCGACGAGAACACCATCGTCTTCAAGCTCGATGTCACCTGCAAGTTTGACCCCGAGCACCCGAAGGACCCGACAAAGGCGATTCACTCTTCTGGTACGTTTTAGACTTGTTATGCAGCGCTGACGGTTGAGGCGATGATGGCGCTGACCGTTTTTTCTCTGCGTATTTTTTTGGAATATGTAGTGTACTCGCGCGACCTTGAGTGGGTGCCACAGGGCAACCAAGAGGAGCGTTTCGGCGCGATCCGCCCCGTGCATGAGGATATTTTGATCGCGAAGCTGCGACCTGGTCAGAGCATTGCACTGGAGGCTCACTGCCGCAAGGGCGTGGGCAAGGACCATGCCAAATTCTCCCCCGTGGCCACGGCGTCTTACCGTTTAATGCCCAAGGTGGAGCTCACGGAGAAGGTGGAGGGCGCCGATGCGAAGCGCCTGCTAGAGGAGTGCCAGATGGGTCTGTTCGATATTGAAGACATAGGCAGTGTCCCAACGGCCGTGGTGAAGGACGAACGCTCCTGTACGATGTGCCGGAACTGTATCCGCGAGCCTGTCTGGAACGAGAAGATTCGTCTTGGACGTCAGAGCGACCACTTCATCTTTAGCGTCGAGTCCGTGGGCATGATCAAGCCCGAGGAGCTGTTGCCGGAGGCTCTCAACGTGCTTGCTGACAAGTGCAACGTCGCATTAGAGTCGTTTACGCAGGTGGACGAGGACGAGGAAATGGGCGAGGAAGAAGAGGAGGAAAGGGAGCAGGAAGCCTAGACTGACGATAGAAGATTGCTTGGAACCAAGAGCCTCGAAGACTGAATATATGCATGCATGCCACTACTACTCACTCACGAGTCTCTGACCTGGTAACGTAGCTCAAGTAAATAGCAGGAAGCCTCTGTCCTATTGGAATTGCGTCGTCATATCTGTCTATTCAACGTCGTCATCTGTATAGCAGCCATCGCTTCTTGCTTGAGGTCATTGCAGACTGTCAGGACCCAGAGGGTGACCAGGTCCAGAGCTCTCGTGGCTCTCTCGTCGCATCCTCTAGTTCTCCTGGTTGAGGAAGACGGAGGCAGCGCGGATGCCCACGAAGACGAGCGCGATCTTAGACAGGTCCCAGGCCACCGCCTTCATCTGCTTGGTGCTGTCGACCTGCGGTTTCTTCTTCTTGAGCATAAACATCTTGGCGGACGCTGGGGGCTATGAACTCCAGTCGTGCGGATGACGGAGCTGGAGCTGTGTGGAGTTCGGGGATGACAGGCAGCGAGTGCTGGAGATGCCAAGTGCCACACCATCTGTACATTACATGTGTACTACACAATGTATCCATTAGGCTTTTTGGAGCTGAGCACTGGTTCGTCATGAGCTTTTACGCGTCTTACTTAAGTATGGAGCTTAATTGCTGCGCCAGCCTGATAACATCGATCGCAGTCTATACGACGGCGATGACCGGGCACTTTGCACTGGCCAAAATGGTTGCCGTCTCAACTGGTCGCGTCATCCATAAATACGCGAACACAGCGATTTGACTCGACTTTGAGGTCAACACCACGGACCTTATCGGCTGCTATTGGAACGAAACACCGTTGGAGATCATTTGTGCTTTTGCGAAGGAGAGAACATGTTTAGACAAGCGCTCGACATTGTTGGTCGTGCTTGGGAAGGCGTGAACGTGGGGCACAAAGGATCGTTCTCGTCAAAGCGACTATTGCGTCTGTACAGCTTCATCGAACAAGAGAGTCAATCATCCCGTCCTAGCTGGCTGCGCGTCATGGCGATGGCGTTTTGGACACCTGTGCCTTGCCTCGCAGCAGCGCTACTGTCCGAAACTCTGCCGTTGGCTTCACCTCTGGCAGGACCGAAAGCAAATGGTTTCTTTTGGGCGCGCTCATGGCTTGTCCAAGCTTGCTACACTTACGCAGTTTTCGTGCAGGTTCTCCACATTGTCCCAGTTCTGCCTAAGAAATTATTGGTACTTGTTCCTATTTCGGCGATGATAGCAGCAGCGCATACGGCATTGCACTTTGTTGTAGCTTTAACGCTTGGATTTCCTGTTCCGTTTTCAAATCTCGTTCTTGACACACCATGGATCATGCTTATCGTAGCAGCTTTATGGGCTTACATCGGCCCAGATTGCCGTTCGAATTTACTGGTTCATCTTCAGCTCAAGAAATTGGCTTTCGTCATATATGCATCGTCCAGCCTAGCCATTGTCTACCCGCTATTCTACTTCGCGTTCCTTGTGGCGAAGAATTACTCTCATGCACAAATCATGCTCACCCTGTTGGTACTACCAGCTGTCAAGCTCCTAGAGAAGTTGCTTCTGTATCGGGTCACTTGCCATATTCCTGATTTGCAACCAGTCTATATTGCGTTCAACGTGGAGGTCTTTAATGCGCTCTTTGTTTCGAGCTGTATGCGCAACGCAACGTCAACCACGGTAACGATATCGCTTATGACCGTAGATTTTTTGAGCTCCAGCGCAGCGCTCTACGGACTACGAAATCTCATGGCGCGAGTTGACGAAATGAATTTGAAGATGGGCTCGTTGGCTGCTCGTGAAAACATGCTAGATGTTGCGGCACTGATTTTAATGGATCGACATGCAAAGAATCTCACAATGTACCTGGACGACAGCGAGCAGGATCTAGATGTGCCAGAGGCAAAAACTGATTTGACCGTTCGTCAGGTTAAGCATAAGCTTACGGCCACCATTACTCCCTTGCCTGCTGCGATTTCAAGCGAGAGAAGTGACCATCAAAGTCCAACTATTGGTAAGAAAGTCAATGTGGCAGCTCTTCCCAGTTTGCCGTCAAAAGCACAACTTAAGAAACAGATATCAGGCAACACTGAAGTGGCGTCAATGAACACAGCGCCGTCACCTTTGTTATTGCGAGGAGCAAGTTTTGCTACGAGAATTCCAAGCGTTGTATCGATAGAGATGATTCAACAACTCTCCCTGAAAGAACAGCAATTCTTCGTACTGGAGGCAAGTCGTGTGCTTCGCCGCGTCGAAACGTTGCTCGTTATCGAGTATACCGAAGTCATCGTTCCAGTTCTATACGGTAAGTAAGTGTGAAATGAATATGTTCAAGGCAACGATAACTATGCACTAACCTTCAGTCTTGCAAAACACGCCCAGCGATCTATATAGCAGCTGTATATTATCTGCCAAATCGGCCGTACTTCTGCTATTTGAGCGACCTATCAGAGGCTGAGCTTGCCAATGCAGTGCGGAGTGTATTGCTCTACGGAACGCTGCAGATGATATCTTTGCTATTGTTGGTATTAGCACTACGCCGTTTCCAGCTTTTACCAAGTGCGCAGCTTCATTTTGCCTTGTCGAGCGAAGGAAAACTCGTGCAATCGCTACTCACTCTGTGGGTAATGTACGTACTGCAGACATCTCTTGATCACGTTGGTACGTTCAAGTAATATTCTTACGAGGGGCGCTGGAGGGTACATTTTCTGACTAAATATCGGGCTTCCTAGGCACCGACTACACCTTCAAGTTTGACTGGCTCGACAGAAAAGTCTAACACATCGAAGTGAACAAAATGGGAAAGCGAAGCTGCTGCTTCACACTGGTATCTGTTGCAAATTTAACACTACAATATCTTGCAAACTGATATTGTTCATTTTCCTATCATAAACTATTTGTGCAACCACCTGAACTTGAATATGTAGTCTGTGCCTGTGGAACAAATAAACAATGAACCATGGTTCAACTTCTTTACCCTCTACCATGTAGAGCATTTCTGTCGCTGTCCACGTACCAACGTGCTGAATCGATAACTGCAGCACGTAAATGATCCAAAGCACAAATTGATCTTGCACCAATCTCTATTCGTTGCGCAGCACAAAGCGCAGTATTGCTCCTGGAGCAAGCTGGAACCATCGATGAAGTACAGCAAAAAGAAGAATAAGCGAAAGCAACTGGAGCGAGCCATAAATTAACACATTGCGAATTGTGTTTGTGAGGTTGGTCTCGGACATTTCGTTCAAGTACGGGAAGGTTTGGGAGATGATATACTGTGGCGATGTAAATGACTGACGCACAATAAATGTTAGCAGAGTAGTCAAAGAAAATATATAACATTAACAACGTACCATACACAACTGGGACCATCACTTCTGTGTACTCGACAATCAAGAGAATTCAACTCGACTTAAGACGCGGCAACGTTCGTGGATGCATTGCTGACGTTCCTGGAGAGAAAGCGCCTCAATCATTTGACCGATGAGAGCACTGGAGGCCCTGTCGTCAACACTATGGTTGGCCCAGATGAAACGGAGACGGTAAGCGCATCTCAAAGGGTACGACTGCGTTCTGTTTTGACGACTTTTTCTTTCCCCAAACAATTTTTAATTGGGATCTGGGCGGGTCGATCGCTGCAGTGTCACTACTGGCAGCGTTGACATTGTTGCTGTCGTGGTTTGCATGTTCAGTGCAGTCGATTTCGCCAGCATTAGAAGCGACTTTAGCTACCCACGGAGTGACAGCAGATACATTTTTACGGCCTTGTAATTCTGCACTAATGAGACAGTCAGGGTGGTGATGCTTCGCAATTAGGGCAGCTGTGCCTAGCATTCGTGCACGCGTAGCCTCAGATCCCATTTTGACACTCAGCGCATCAATGTGCAGCATTACGTTTCGCAACCCGTACTGCGCAGCACAAGCGCCTCAAAAATCGGCAGTCATTAGTGCAATCGTCACGCTCACTGACGTCGTGTTGCGCATGCAGCTGGAAACGAATAATGCGTTGAATACCTCGACAATGAAGGCGATGAATACAGGCTGCATATCCAACGCATAACACGTTCTGTGATACAGAAGCAGCTTTTCCATCATCTTAAGTACTGGCAGCGCAAATGTCAGCAATAATTGTGCACTGGCATATTCTCGAGCACGCAAAAAGGCATACTAGAAATATGGGTACGCCACTGCTAGACTGGAGGCTGCGTAGATGAAGATAGCATGCAGCTTTAGTCGGTGCCACACAAACAAGCTGGGCCCATGTACACACATAGGCCTGCGACGATCAGTGAAATCCAGAACATGTTAAGTGTCAGGTACGGAAACTGGAAATCCAAGCGCCAACGCCACTGCAAAGTAGAAGCCCGTGTACACCGTGGAACCCCCAGCCGACAGAATGCAGAGCCGTTCTGGAATTGGGGCAATGCAGGGATGATGTATTGGCAGCAACACGGCCAACGTAAAAGAACCCATTACCAGCCAGGACCGAGCCCAGAACATACCATTACCACGAAGACCATCTTCCGGCGGTGCGAGGGTATGGCGTCGGACATCAAAGGCACGGCAGAGGAGTCGCTACAGCCACGACAAGGTCGAATACTACGGCTGCGGCGCTTGACTTTTGTCGAGAAAGTGATGCAGCATCTGCAATCATTCCAGCGAATAACCCCCCCCCCCCCCCCTTGTGCTCGACGTGCACAGCGCACCACTACGCCAGCACCCGTCGTACGCGCCCCAGACAATGCACCAAACCATGAGCCGGTGACGATACAGGTATAAGGAATGACCCGTCGCATCCTACTCGTCAACTGGCCGACTTATCGTGAAACATGCGTGTCTGTATTTAGCTGCTACTGCCGCCATCGCATGAAACCTCTTTACACGTGCCTTGATATGGATCCCATTTGAGTTTGAAGATAAGCTTACATGGACATGTATCTACTCCAAGTTTCCGCGCACGGTTTATTGAATCGACAGGGTGAAACCGCCGAACAAATCGCCCAAATCGGCTAAAGCACATCAATTGACTATGAACACTTAATAGTACGAAATCGGACTTAAGTGGAATTGAAAGAACATATGTTTTTGCTGCTGTCGATTGTCGTTGAGAATTATATTGGGCCGGCCAGCCAACAGACTAACAGTGAACCCACAATGACAGACCATATTCGGGTGTTCAAAGTCTTTTTGAAGGAGAGAGTCACTACCCTCTCATACGGATTTGGTGTGGTCTTCAGCAGCTTGCTTTTGTTGCTCAAGAAGAGTACATCAAATTTTGGGACGACCTACTTTGACGGGATTAATATGTTGATTGAGGCGCCTACAGCGGCTCATTACAATTATGAAGACGACCTGTCCACGGTTTGTAAGCCCGTGTTGCCTTTGGATGCGAAAGGTTACTTCATGGTTGGTAAAGCACCGGGACCGTGCTATTGTTGAGCTGCAAATAAAGAATCCAGCTTGCACTCCACCTCGACAGTGGTGATTATATCGACACTCTTCGACAACTACCAGCGGAGGAAGCGGCAGGATGTGAACGCTCAATGGCAGGATAGTTTGCAGAACTTGCCGTTGGTATAGCGGCATCGTAGAGACGCGCACCTCCCAAACACAGCCGCCGTCATGCAGTTACCCCCGGTCCTTCCTCACATACTGGCAAAAACGCGGCTACTGTTGAGTCGGACTTCTCCACTATTGGTTGGGAACGGAATGATCACCAACATGTACTAAGTGACTCTCATTGGAAGACATTCTTCACGCAAAACAACTTTTGCCAGTGAAAAGGAGTAGCAAGTCACTGGTAGATCGAAGCTTTCTACTGCTATAATCATTTCAATACATTTGTACTAGCTTCATTATACTATGGAGATTCCTTACCTTACCTTTTCTAAGGTCGTCTTTCATCCCTTAATTAGCTTAAAAAAGAGATTCCCTTGATTAAAGTGGTCTGACGTTATCCAAAGATCTTGCTTAATAGCCAGCGGCTACGTATTTAACTACTTGCAGCGATAGAAAGCCAGTGTCGGTGCGATGTACCCAAGACTCGTAGCAACTTCAAGCGCCACTTCGGACCAGCAAAATACAGCGGCAACAGTGCCGCTCTGGACTTGCAAGTACACTTGCATGGAAGACCAACACAATACAAAATTGCGCCAAGTACGAGGACGGCTCGGATCGCACCACTCTCGACCACCATGGGATTTCAGACGGCGTGGAGGTCGCTCCTGCTGCTCACTGCACTGCAACTTGCTCTGGTGACAGCGCAAACGTGCGGTGCCGAGGGATCGACGCTGTCATCGTCCTGCGGCGGCGTGTGCGACTCGTACCAACCGTGCCTGGCCTACAATGTGTCGGACAGCGCGTCCTGCAACAGCTGCGTAGTCGATGCGGCGGGTGACTGCAAGTACGTGTGCTACAACATCTACCGCGAGGAGCCCGTGGATCAGTCGCTCTTCGTGTTTTTCGTCACCTACGGCACGTACCAGAGCGAAGAGGAGCTGGCAGCCAGAGCCGAAGATTCCACGTACGACGCCTCGGTGAAGAGCCTCTGGGACAATACGAGCACTTACGCCTGGGCCAGTAACGATATCATCACACGCGTCGACGCGCTGGACTTGCCATCCGCTACGCGATCAGTGTAGGTAGACTGGGTATTGATGGGAAGGTTTACTACTCAGCTGACGACGACCTTGTTTTCTGATGAAATACTGTAGTGTGCTGGCTGGAGGCTCTAACTTTGACTACACGTTGAAGTCCAAAGTGGTGAATTTGAAGCTCGCAGACGATTTACTGACGTCGCAGACGCAAGTGACCCAGGTCTGGCTGCTCTCCATGAATCTGAAGGGACAGGTTAGTACCGTCCGAGACCTCCTCCCGTTCTCGATCACGTACTTGAACCTCGCGAATACGCTATTGCACGAGTTTCCCACTGATCTGCTGTCACTGCCCTCGCTATCCTCGCTGTACGTTGGTGAAGCTGCTGTAGTGTTTTCTTTCTATTTCGTACTAATGAATCGTTATCCTGCTATCAATTTTACGCGCAGGTACATCAACATGAACTACATCACGTCTGTGAACTCCTCCATCACTTCCTCGAAGATCACCGATCTGTACGCCACGGGCATATCCTTGTTGACTTTTCTAACCTATCTATACCTTGTTGTACTTACTTACGCTGGCTGTTGAATCTTGTAATCTGTGGTTCAGTGGGTTGTCTGTGAATAGCATGACATCCTTCGAGGGCATCTTTCCCAACCTTGTCGTTCTGTAAGTACGAATGTCTTGTTGGTCTTGAAGTGTGTAACTAACGATCTTGATTCGCGCTGTGACCTATGGTAAACTCTTAGTGAACTCGACAAGAACAACTTCACCGAGATCCCTGCCGTCATTTTTACGATGACGTCGTTGACGTCGCTGTATCTCACAGGGAACCAATTGAAGACCCCGACATTTACGGCAGACCAAGTTAGCTTCCTAATGGGCCTCACAATTTTTGATCTAACCGCTCAAGATTTTCAAGAAAGAGTAAATTGTGATGTATCTGCGCAGCGCACCGTACAAGGGCTTACCGTCTGCATCAGCGACCTTGTAGCGAACTTGGATTCTGGAAGTTCTGGCTCAATCGACAATGGCTCAGCATCAAGTTCGAACTCCAATACAGTAATTGTAATGGCTGTCGCAGTTGGCGGCGTTGTCTTGCTTGCCATCATTGGGGCTTTCGTGTATTGCCGGAAAGCACGTAATGCAGATAAACCCGATGATATGGTCATGACAGACCCCACCGTGCGCACCACCCGAGACAATTACGACAACTTGTCGATTTGGCGTAATCCAGAACTGCTCTCGCTCCAGGTTAGCGTTGATGATATCCAGGATGTTAGGTTGATCGGAAGTGGCGCCTTTGGTGTCGTTTGGCTTATTCGATACCGCAGTGCCCAACTCCTTGCATCCAAACGACTCCGTGAGGATATGGCGTCTCGTGAACGGGTTCAGGACTTTGTTGATGAGATCAAGATGGTGTCACGATTCGACCATCCGAATATTGTCAAGTTTGTCGGAGCAGCTTGGAGCATCGAGTCTGACCTCCAGGCATTATTCGAATACATGGAGAACGGCGACCTGCGCTCGTATCTTTCGGGTTCCTACTTGCCTCGCTACTGGACGACTACAAAATTCCAGTTGGCGATCGACGTGATTGAAGCGCTCGTCTACGTGCATTCGTTCGACCCCCCGCTGGTTCACCGCGATCTGAAATCGCGAAATGTGTTGATCTCGGCGGAAATGCACTCGAAGTTGACAGACTTCGGTACGACACGCTACCGATCGAAAGATGGTACGATGACGATGGGAGTGGGCACTGGCCGATGGCTCTCCCCTGAGATCATTTCAGGGAGCACTCAGTATGACCAGAGTGCAGATATTTTCTCGTTTGGGGTACTGCTGACCGAGATCGATACGCACAACCTCCCGTACTACGACGCCGTGGGCCCCAGTGGTAACAAGTTGGAAGAAGTAGCAATACTTCAAATGGTGGCAAACTGCCAGCTGCGTCCGACGGTCAGTGCGTCGTGCCCACCGACGGTGCGCGACCTTGCGAACGTGTGTATGTCCCAAAGTCCACGAGACCGCCCCGTTGCCGCGGAGATTGCGTATGTGCTGCGAACAGTGCAGAAGGAGATGAATAGCATGTGATGCATTAAATTTAACTACAAAAATGTAATGCCGTGCGTAGTCTGGAAAGTTCTGGATATTCGCTTTGTTCCGCCAATTTTGAGGTAGGCTTTCATTAAAGCGAGGCTCAACTGAGAGTACCCGGGAGGTTGGGCATTTAACTCGTTTACGTGTACGACAGCATTTTTTTTTTTTTCTTGAAGTAGCGCTTCCTTTTCTAAGTGAAGGTTTGGGTTGTAACTACTACCTATGATTTGTATGGTTAACCTAACACGGATGAATGTGCGACCCGCCTTAAAGCAAATGGTCAGTTTAGTAGCCTCGGGACATGGCCTGCACCAATTTGTCGATATCTCCAAGAGAAATGATCGGATTGAGGAGCTACTTACGCCATCAGAAAGAGGAGACTCTGGGCGAGTTTTGAGAAGTTTTACGTATTCAGTGATGCAGGTTTGAGACTTCTACACGATGGAGAGTGCGGTGCATCGGATTGACTCCTTTACCAGTTTGGTAGCCCTTTTAAACTGACTTTCACTATGAGTCCCTGCGTGCTCGATACCACCGCATCGCTTCAGGGCTAGGGAAGCTGAAACCTCTCTCATTTCATTTTGATAGAAGCTCACCATTTATGTGATT
Source organism: Phytophthora podocarpi (assembly GCA_001314375.1). NCBI lineage: Eukaryota > Oomycota > Peronosporomycetes > Peronosporales > Peronosporaceae > Phytophthora > Phytophthora podocarpi. Next base: position 7,781 of record LGSN01000555.1, on the reverse strand, counting down.
ATATCAACTCCTACAGGGTATATCCACGCCTCCATCCCTGGTCACACCTCCATCACTGGCTGTGCCTGCGACGCTTTCTGTTTCCGCGTCGAAGATCTTTTACTTTGCTTGCTGGCACGCTTGCTCGTTGCCTCCTCTTCTTCGAGAAGCTTGAGGGTCGGGATTTGCCCACCCATCTTCCTACGCTTCTCTTTCTTGTTCCTTTTTTTTTTTACCTGCGCTGGAAGTACGAGGATCTATCGCTACACAGTGTCGGAGACTTGAAGCCAGATGGCATCTCGATACGACGTCGGCAGTCCGTTGCGCATGAAAGTGTCCAGCTTAGCATGCATATACACTCGTGAGAGTGGAAATATCCCGCAACTTCGAAAACCAGCAGTGAGGTTGATACCCAAACTTGCCCCATTCCACGCCAATGCTGCTACACCCCATGCCGTTTGCTTATCAACGCTCGCATCACCCATACCACGTATCAGTCCGTCGATCAGTAGCTTGAGGCTGTTCTTGAAAGGCGAAAACACCGCCACGTCCAAGGGCTGCAGCAGTTGCGTTCCGTTGGGGGGGGGAAGGCACACGAGGATGATTCCGAGGCTCTCAGCAGCGTCGACAATCGGCAGCGAAAAATGGGAGGAGCAGCCATCCATCACGAGTAGTAGCGGCCTCTTAATCGGAGTAGGAACAGCATCCGAAAAACCTGTAGCCATCGAGCAAACAGGGACGCTGTCATGAACACCTTCTCCGTGGTGGTGACCTCAGCGCCCGGTATTCGACACGTCTCGAAAACGTCGTCACCAACACTCTCTCCTGAAAAGATAAAGAGAGGGACGACGACAAAACTGCTCGCCCTGCCACACGAAACAAAGCTGAGGTGAAAGTGCGTCTTTACGTCCTTATGCCACACATTCTTCGAACCCTTGGCAACAACCACCTGCTTGTGCTCCCGCGTTGCCTCGATTGCCGTTTCGTCTACGTGGAAGACCTGCGATACACCCATGTTTTGCTCTATCATCACCTTTGCTAGTGAGGAAAACAGCACCGACAGGTCTCTTTCTTCAACTTAATTGCGAGCCTTCGATATATACTGGGAAGCCCTGAGTGTGAGGGATGGGTAGAGCTCCATGAAGCGACACAGCCACCCGTCTCCCACAGTCAAGCCGCACACCATCTGCGCGATCTGCTGTGCCTTCTCGAGCAGGCCTTGGCGTCCGACAGGATGACCAGCGTTCGGTCGCCCAAGCACTCAGTCTCGAATGCTATCCTCTGCATTTCGTGGCAACATGGGTGGCGGCCTCCGGCATTTTGGCTCGCGCGGGACCCCGTTGCGTGCGGCAGCCACGTATTCTTGAGCGTGCTGAGTGAGGTTTTGGTCTTCGTGCTGGCTGCCTTCGCTTGGGCTCCAGCGATCACTACTCGAACGGCTGCAACCAGTTCCGCGTCGCTGTACTTAGCGCGAAGCTTTCCCATTCGACGACAGAGAGCGGTGGAGCGTCAGCTGTTGGGGGTGAAATGGAGGGAAGAGTCCTGCTGGTCTGCTGGTCGATATTAAGTGCTTGAGGTTTTAATCTGGAACCAGCAGCTTGGATTTTGGTAAATCACAACTGTCAACGGATGGGTACATCGACAGCATTGGTAAAAAATGAAGCGGCTACTAAACTGGCAGATGCTACGAAACTGACCATTTGCCTTAGCAAATTGAAGCTGCTTCCAACTTACTTGGATTTGTATATGCCTACGCCGTTCCGTTGGCCAAAACAACAAATATGCAAAACCAAATGCACGACCAATCAGTTCCCAGAATTGTTCTAAAAACCATCTATCAAAATAAAGCCCAAAGTATCAATTTTACAAGGTAGTACTGTGCCGATCTTCATAAATTTGAAGGAACTCAGATAATATTTAGGAGACAATACGACAAGACCAAAAGTACTAGTGTCTTACGACAAGACCGAAAATACCACGACAAGACTTATTATACTAACACTACTCCATAAGATAGGCGTGTTGAGACTTCACGAGTCGGCGTTTTTGTACACTTACGTTTACAATTGTACTTGCCTCATCTTTCAACCAATGCTTGATGTAGTAAGCTGCATACACAGAAAGCGTGGACTCGGAGGCTTCCCGCGGGCTAGCAAGTCTGTTTTGGACAGCAAAGTCGGCTACGTCTTCGGCAATAATCTTGGCAACACTGAGTCGGCTAGGCAAAGCTCCTCTTTCTTTTTTGTCCTGGGCTGTCCACTCGCAGACAGGCTTGAACAGATGGTATGATGGCTCAGCTTGCCAATACATTCGGCATACAATCTTTCGCGGGTGGAAGAATAGATATCTGGTCAACACAGGCTGAGCATTCCCTCGCAGGTACTGGTATGTCATGGCCCGAATCCTACAACGTGAATACAAGTATGCCGATCTTGTCTTGATAGCTTTTATTGATCTCTCCATGGTCTTCAGTCGTTTCTCGATTGGGTTGTTTGCGAAAGGCGGTCCGACAACCGAAGTTGTCTTGCGCTTCCTTTTGCTGAAGGTGGTAGGACATCCCGTGTGGGTTTCACGATCCGGTGCAAAAACAAAACAGTCTCCGAGCTGCTTGTCTTCATCTGAACCTGCTTGGTCAAGCAAGTAACGCACGAGAATATCTGCTGACTCGTTTTGCGTCAACACAGCCCATCACTTCACCATTCGCAGCCACCATCGCCTTTCGGGCGCCGCAAACATGAACCTGTACTGGACCCCAGCTCCCTGAAAGGTGTGAGAGGTGAACCAGAGGCCACGCCACTCTTGTCGAACGTAGCTACAAACGGATGAACCATTTCTATTGAGATCTCGTGTCGCACAATTGAGCAAGGTCATAAATATCTGTTCTAACATTTTTTTTTACCGATTTCACTCGTGCATTCTATCAGCCTGTGGTTGCTGTGTTTGTCTGGAGAACACTCTTCGAGATTTTGGACAGCGCTGGGAAAACAAAATCGCTGTCAGTCCAGACGTGGTCGGTCTTTGTTTGAACGTACGTTACCCACGCTTTCAAGTGGGAGAAAGCATTCATCGGTCTTTCACTTTCACTTTCATCGAAGCTATGTAAATTGTAGCATCGGCCTTCGGCTACCCTTGTTTTCCTTCCTTCCAGCTTGTAGGCAGCAAATGAAATGGATACACTCGGATCGGAGGTACTATATCGAGTTAACCCTAATGTCAGATTCTTCCACTGTAGACTTAGCACCTCGTTGATCCGACACATTCCGTAAAAGGCGAGCGATGATACAGCGACAAATTACAATCGACTTACTTCCGTGAATCCTGTCAGTGAAGTACCCGGAGAAATCGAGAAAATCGGAGTAGCTTGACTCTGCGTAAATTTCGTGCTCTTCCGCTTCATGAGATCCAACATGAACTGCAGAACAAACGAATCCTTAGCTGGATTGCCCAACCCTAGTACTTGATACCTTTGTCGTCCGTGACTACCATCCATTTGTCTGGTCCAGCTGCATCGCGGCGTTCGTAGCTGCCATAGTAATTTGTAACAGCAGCCCGTATCTTCTCCGCTGTTTGGTTAGACACAGCAGCGGATGCAGATACGCTCTCCATGAACGCAACCAGAAGAGAAAGAAGCCCGCGATTGCGCATGCTGGCAGGATCCGGGTACTCGTTTGAGATCCAGAACTCGCAGAACCTCTTGAAATAGGACGAGTAGACGGTCCTAGTTTCCTTTTTGATCCCGTACGTGGCCGTAACGATTCCACCTTGCTGAAGGTCTTGGAAAGTAGGTGCTTGTGGTGCCATTGTGAGAGATGGAAGGTTTGCCGCTCTGTTTCTGTTAAGTCCAATGATTTGTGAGCTGCAACACCACTCATTTACCCTTGTACTTTTAGTACTTTCGGTCTTGTTAGCACATGTGACACATTTGTATTAGGTCTACGTAAACATGTCGAGCCCCACCATGCATTTACGCGTCCTCACTATCGGAATCAAGGCCAAATGCCCCGAAAGCTGCATTCTGCTATGATTTCCCCCACCTTCACCTTCATCTTGGTCTCATACGCGTTGTCTTTCCAACAAAATGTCCCTTGTAGATCGCCTCAAACTCAGCAAGAGTCGCGCAAACCTTGCATTCTCCAAACTTGTCGATCTGGTCTTGGATTGGAGCTTCCAGCTTCATATTCTTAATACTTACCTCCTCGCATCGCTGCAGCCAAACCTCGACCTTCTTCTTGTCTGTCGTCTGCAGGTAGCTCCGGTACGGATCCGTTCCCCTAAAAGCGTGTTTTCGCTTGCCTCCAACAGGCGCACCATGCCCCCCCAAACGCCTTGCACGTCTCCTGGAGTATACGCTGTACAGGTTTGATCTGGAATTCGGGGGGAGGGGGCATGTGGTGACGTTTGTGAGGGTGTAAAAAATAGGTACGTCTTTGTGAACCAAATCTTCGACAGCAAGTCCTTGTGCTCGATCGGTAACATACAAATTGATAAATTTCTTGCGAAAACACTATCACTACGTAATTCACCTACCTCGGAAAATACGTATTCGAATAAATCCGCATTAGGGCTGCGTTCCTCAAGTGCATGACCCCGTAATCCCACCGGACGTTTTTTTTTTTTTTGGGGGGGGGGGATTCGCTCCAGCTCGCGAAGCCGCGCTAGAAGCTCTGGTATTGCATACAGTATACATGAGTACAATACACCAATGTTAATTTAAGGATACTCACTGTATATTGAAGTTTCTTAAACGATTGAGTCGCGCGTCGGCTGATCTGTGCACTGAGCCCCTTTGCATGGTTCTTCTCCCACGTCTTCTTGCGGATACCACTCCACGACTCGCGCAATTTGACGCTCTTGAATTTCTATTCGCGTTTCAGTGCGATATATTGCCTTCTTGTACTTCTTGCACTAAATCCAGGCGGCGCTGTTGTACGGAGCCCTGGCCACTTTCAATGTGGATTTAATCAGTTAATCATGTTTCATTGGCTGATATCATTAATTTGACAAACTGGATTTTGATTGGTTAAACTAATTTTTGCATGGGCTTGATTCGAGATTGTGCTGGTGAAAAAGGTTAATTTTGACGAATACTGTTCTCCCCCCCCCCTCTCTCTCTGAGCAGTTGTGCGTTTACGCGACCACTAGCAATATCATACACAAGAAAACACCTTGTCGAGCGAAAAATGTCTACCTCGTCATACTTCAATACTACAACGATTCCTGAGGAGCTTTTCTGGCTGTTTGCGCCGAGGGCAACACCAAGTTAGAGCTCAAGGGGCCGTAAATTCGCATGGTGTGTAACACTGATGACTGATGGTCGTACAATGGTGTTTAATTTTCCTTGTCGAGGGAGTTCTTACACGTCGAACGGATGTACCAACCACCACAACAGACATAATTCGTCTTGAAGTAACAAGGACTTGAACCGAAAGTGCTGCATGTATACTGCACGAATGTCACTTGTTTAATGAGGTTGCGCGCATGTCGTTCTTGTCCGACTGGGTCAATATTCCTCTATTTTACCATAGTGCATAAATTTTGAAGTACTCTGGATTTTCATCCATAGTTTCTCCAAGGTGGGGACTTGAACACAAAATAACTCTTACTTCTTATACATTCATGAAGCCCAAATTGTTTCTGGTAAATAGCACTTTTAAAAATCTCTTAGAACTTGGAGAACCTGTTATCTGATATCCACGTTCTGATATCTAATTCAAAATCGGTGGTATTCCCTCTTTGATTAGATGAAGATGTACCCGAACGGAAATGCCTGCCGTATTCCTTAGTCAGAGCTAGACATATGGCCCTCTATAACCAATAACCGGTCTACAACGAAAAACCACAGGTGAAAGTTGCTTGTGGCGGCCACGGGCAACACTAAAACCCAACCACCCTGTGAATGTTGCTTGAATGATAGTGAGTGAAACTACGACTATTGTGAGAAGTTAGAAAAAAAAATAGGTGAAAAGGCTAACCGTTCACTTCAACGTGGGTATCTATTAATCACCTGTGGAACTTCCACTGGAAGCCGGTTTATCTTAAATAAAAAGTCGCTGTTGATGAATGAGGCAGTGCTTGTGCCAGGAGAAGCTCTGACATTGCTATCTAGTACTTATAGTGTAGTAATGAGAACGCGCGTGTGTGAGTTTGAGTCTGTGGATGTGTTGTAGGAAAGATTGAGAGAGCTGTTGGAACGATAATCAGGAGTGTTAGTATGAGTGTTACAATGTAAACATGGATGTGATTCATTGTAAGGCTTAAAAGGGGTGATCTCATAAGTTGCCTTCAGTAGAACCAGTCAACATCAGTCGAAGTGGTCATTCCCAGTCACCTTCGCTAACATCAGTCAGTTCAGGTTCAAGCTGGTATTTCCAACAGAGCGATGCTATCAGACGAAATTTTGCTTAAGAGGCGATGTGTTGAATAAGTGGCCCATCTGATTCAGCACAACTTCCCCTTCACCAAATACTGGACTCAGTCGCCCAACACGCAGTAGGCGTCTGTGCTCTACGAAGAAAACTGGCATGGCGTCTACATCACAAGTACAAACTGGTTAAGGTTCGTGGATGCTTTCTTTATGAGTAGCATCTGCTAGATAAACAAATGTATAATGCTACATGTATGACTTGTAGGGCTATGCGTGTCACTACGTGTGGTGGGTCTCGCACAATAACACCAATTGGGAGAGCTGGTACTCCCTTAAATCTGTTCTGCCTGGTGTATTTGTTAGCAAAAATCAAGCTGTCTCTTACCATCGCTACACTATCTGCCAGCTCGGGTCAGCAAGGCCAAAATCCACTCCTCCACTCGGATGGTTGGCAGTGTTAGGGCTACCACCGCCAAACTGAAGACCACTTTACCGTCCACTGCACGGGCTGGATGAGGCTACCCAACCTCCAACCCACTACAGCCCCCTCTTAAAGCCTCATTCAGAAACCTGAAGTAAGTCCCACCTCGGCCTGTATTGACACTCGCCAACACCGCCGCAAGCGTGAGTGGCACGTCGTCCACACACCATATTCTGGTTTCGAAAATAATCTCAATATTATAGGAGATTTTTTTTCGAAATTTTCGCCAATCATCACTGCCCCGTCACATGGCACTTCAACGTGACCTAGTTGAAGTGGTACAATCATATCGAGACGACACATCATGGCCGTCCAGACCAACCGCACACTAAAATAGTAGTCCATGGGTACAGCACACTCGACCACTAGCCGCCACCGCGCTGAACTCGAATCCAGTACTCAGCATGCTGCGTATCCTCGGCAGCCAGTACATATTTGTCCAATAGCATACGCACATCTCGTGCTATAGAGGCAAAGGTTCCCAGGAGACCTCAATCTCCTCTAGACGGCGCCAACTAATGAACAATTCGTAATAATTTCTCACTGAATTCCAGCGGTGCTGCTTGATCTGTTGAACATCCAAAATAATATTTTTGGCTAGCAATATGTTGTAATAATCCCTCAGCAACTTGTAGATCACTATCGGCAAAAACCTTCAACCATGACACGTGCACGTCACTCGACTTGCCAGTCACTAAGGCTCTAACCACAAAGTGTCTCGGATGGGACTCTGTGGTGTAGGGAATCTTCAAATTGGGACCGAGCCTAAACCAGGACTGCCTAAAATAGGCTCAAGCTGAGCCTTAGGACTGGTGAGGTAAGGTACTCGGTCGATCCGCCCAGTCGCTGAGCTCAAGATTCGCAGAGATCTTAAGATCGCTAGGCTGAAGAGTCACCAAGCCAAAGGGTCGCTCAGAGAGCTCGGCGTAGAGTCGCAGTGGTTGTGAAACCACTCCA
>KQ473470.1:0-24780 GCA_001314375.1 Phytophthora podocarpi | reverse complement strand
GTCTCCTCCTCGGTCGAGCCCGCAGTCGGCTTGCGCTTCGGCTTGCGGTGCTTCTTCGACTTGGGCTTCTCGCCCTCCGTCACATCGGTCTCCTCCACGATATGTTTGGTCGTCTTGATTGGAGAGGTATGTTGAAGCTTATGTTGTGGCGCTGTATCAGCTGTCGTGAAAGGTTTTGCAGATGTTTGCTTTGAGAGGATGCTTGGTTTGGCTGCTACAGTCTTTTTAACAGTCGCATTTGACACTTCTTTTTGTACCCGAGGCGTACCCTTGGTCTCAGCGACTGTTTTATCGGACCCCTTCGACTTGCCGGCAGTAAAGAAGGACATAAACCAGTTCGGTTCGTCTTCAACAACCTGTGCCACATCAGCTTTTTCATCAACGACAATTTCAGCTTCCGTCGTCGTCTCCACCTCGATCGTCGTCACGAGATCACCGGTGGACGACGTCTCCGTGCGCGTGGTCGTGCGCACCGTCTTGGTCACGATGCTGCCGTCGGCTTCCTCCGAGCGGAACACCTCCGTCTTCACCGTCTCGCCGGGCGCAGCGCCAGCTTCCTCAGTCGAGCTGATCGCAGTCATGCCCGCGGTCGAAGCGATGCCCGACGACGTCGCAGCCGTCTCGGTGGCAGTCTCCGTCGTGGTTTCCATCTCCACCGTCGTGCTCGTCGCGCCGCCCTTGGTCTCCGTCTCCGTCGTCGTCTCCACCTCGATCGTCGTCACGAGATCACCGGTGGACGACGTCTCCGTGCGCGTGGTCGTGCGCACCGTCTTGGTCACGATGCTGCCGTCGGCTTCCTCCGAGCGGAACACCTCCGTCTTCACCGTCTCGCCGGGCGCAGCGCCAGCTTCCTCAGTCGAGCTGATCGCAGTCATGCCCGCGGTCGAAGCGATGCCCGACGACGTCGCAGCCGTCTCGGTGGCAGTCTCCGTCGTGGTTTCCATCTCCACCGTCGTGCTCGTCGCGCCGCCCTTGGTCTCCGTCTCCGTCGTCGTCTCCACCTCGATCGTCGTCACGAGATCACCGGTGGACGACGTCTCCGTGCGCGTGGTCGTGCGCACCGTCTTGGTCACGATGCTGCCGTCGGCTTCCTCCGAGCGGAACACCTCCGTCTTTACCGCCTCATCGGGCTTAGTAGGCTTTTGCTGCTTTTTGGCCGTCCAGTTGGCGACAAGTTTACGAGCAGCGGCCTTCGTGGTTAGCGGTGGACCGTGAATCTGTTGTTGGAACCATGACATAAGCCAGTCTCCAGCATCAAAACTATCGTTGTCGTCGCTTTCGTCGCTGTCGGAGGAATTCCCTTCCGAGTGGAATTCGTACATGCAAGCTCCGACCGCAGGTTTATCCGAAAGTGCCTCAGTTTGCTTCGACGTCGACACAGCTTGCACTTTGCTAAAGTTGCCGACTTGCATGAGATAGCTGCCACTGTCTGCCGGGGCATCGACAATGGGCGATCCAGCCAGCAAAACAACCTCGTCGGCAAGTCGAAAGATCGATGTTGACTTTGTCGTTGCCTCGCGTTGGTCAAATAGCGCTGCTGTCGCGTTCTTGTCACTCATACACATGGCCACATCCTTTCGTGGGGGACATTGAACACCTAGCTCTTGCACATACTTGAAGATCTCATCCCACGAACCGCAACGCACAACCTCTCCATCATGAAGCACAAGTACATTTTTCGCGCGAGTGCAGTCCTCGGACGCGTCACGTAACAGCGAAATCACGATGACCTTACGCAGCCACTTGGACAGACGACGATTCATCGCGATGAACTCAAATGACGACTCGTTCTCCACGTGAGCCTGGTCCATGAGCACTGCATTGGTCTTGCTGAAGCGCAGACCGCGGCGGTGGATGGGAAACTCGGGGTAGTAGAGCGTGAACGCGCGGGCGAGCTCCCACGCCAGCTTGCGCTCCTTGGAGCGGCGCCCCGCGACGGCCAGCGCACGCTCCGCCATACTTTTTTGTTTTTGTTTTTCTTGGTCTACCACATACTTCAACACGCGGAAACGGCAAAATGCACGCGCAAAGATGAACAACTCCACCGCGGTCACCGTCTCGAAGCGGCGCCCGTGGCTCGTCACATACGTCAAGAAGGCAGGCACCAACTTCCTAAAGTCCTCCTTCGTCCACTCCCGGCCAGCCTCCAGCCTGGTCAGGTCGCCTCGCACGGTCTGAGGCGCCACGACGGTGCTGGTGAAGAGCACGCCTGAGTTGCCGCTCAGGGCGCGCAGCATCTCGGCCGTCGCCTCCTTGACGCCCATGGCGGAGGCCGTGGCGATCGCGCTCCACGCGTGCCAGGCGAGCTCCGCCAGGCTCTGCGCGGTCGAGTTATCCTCGCTCACGCTCTCGAAGTCCGCCACAGCGCGGGCCGCCGCTGCCGCCGTGGGGCTCGCGTCTTGTTGGTGCTGTTGCTGCTGCGTCACCTCCGTCTCTGTGGTGGTGACGGTCTCGGTGGTCGTCTCGCTCGAGCCGTCGGGCTTGGTGACCACCGTCGTGACGGTGCATCCGTCGGCGCTGCTCGTGACCGCCGTCGTCGTTCCGTCCTCCGCCGTGGAGACCTCGGTCGTGGAGCCGTCCTTGGCCGTCGTGGCCTGCTCCTTCGAGGCCTCGGGTTTCTTCTTTTTGTCCTGCTGCTGCTGCTGATGATGATGCTGTTGGGCCTGCGTCGGCGAACTGCGGGTCACCTTGGGCTGCTTCAGACGCGCGTCGTCCTTGGCCACCTCGTTGGATTCATTGCCGCCCATGCTTGCGGTTGCGTGTCCTGCTGCTTGCTTTGCCTCGCTCTTCTTTTTGCGCTCGCTCTCACTCTCTCTTGGCCGATCCACTTGATGTCCACAGAGCAAAAGTGATTGTGAAGGGGATCCGAAGCCAGCTAAGCTGATCGAAAAAGATACGCTTAGGCAATCACTTGATTTCAGTAAGAGCTAAATCGCACTTAACGGCGAACTTTGCCTAGCACTGCTTGCAGCGCGCCATGATACCATGCCATCCTTCGCAAAAAGAAATCAGTCCTCGGTCTCGCAATGGGTGGCGATCGCCGCAGGTGAGCTCGCTCCAGTGCAGGAATTTGGTCAGAAGAGCGCGATTGCCAGCGAGGGCGAAGGCGGTCGCTGACCACTTACCTTCGGCGGTGTCCTCGCTCACCCAACAGCTTGTCGGGCGGCGGTCACCATGATCGGACACCGGAACCAGTTTGTTGAAGGGCGTTTCCCCGACTGTGGTGGTCGCATGGCAACTTGCATGGCAAACAAAGTGGAGCAGGCTGGTGTCGACACTGTCGAGCAGCCCAGTGCCTCTGAGGCTGGACATGCCTGGACTATTGCTTCGGTAGCGAAAAGGCAACTTGGTCGGGAACAATGCGCGAACGATTCGTACTCTATAGAGTACCACTGTTATCGAAGTGTACCACTGTTTTCGAACATTATAGATATTTGTATGGCCGATACTTTCCGGGGGAAAAAAACGATAAGCTTGGTTTCAGTATTGCTCAAGTTGAAGATGTTGAATTAGTGGACCGGCCCAAAATCGAGTGTTCAAGCGCGTCAGTTGCAAAATAATATTATTGTGCTCAACCAACTGGTTCCGGATCCCAGCGCCACCACTTTGTGTGGCACTAATTCGCGCAGCACTTCTCCCACCTTGTCCAGCGGCCTCTCTTGAGGCAGGTGCACGTCTTGCTGCGAAAGTCGAATCGGCAGGTATGTAAGAACAGGAAGTAAGCACTTCGTATGGAAAATCGACTGGCAAAAGAACCCGGCGCGAGTCTGCTACACCTTCCTCTTGTAGTGTCGAAGTTGCTGGGCAGAATTTGATCAAGACGGAGGCCAACTGTCCGTACGACACGCGCGAGGCCGCGAGCCGCACGGAGATCTGGGAGCTGACGGAGGTCAAGAAACAGCTCGCCAAGAAGTACAGGCAGGCTTCGAGGCTGCAGCAATGCGCAACGTCGGCAGGTGCGCGAACGAGCGCGTGATCCAGAGACTCAGTGTACAGCCGCCGAGCGCGTTCCTCGTCAACTACATGAAGGGGGTCACCAAGGAGTTCAAGGTGGAAATAGAGCCTGACGAGGCACAGGTGGCGGATCTGCTGGCGCCAACAGGCACCACAGTCATGAGTCATGAGTCATGAGTGCTGGTGTATCAGGACCTGACTTTGCTACACTCTCCGCATTGGTACGCGTACCGCACGCTCTATTTGGTTGGCCAAGACTTGAAGATGTTAGACACACTGGTTAACGCGCTGAGTATTAATGTGCAACGCATACACTCCGTCTTACCTGCCTAACGTTCCCCTAGCGAGGAAGCTGTTGCTCTCCGGCGCCGCTGCAGACTTCCCTGTCGGGGCGGATAGTGGAGTCCACTGTGGACGCCTACTCGAACCAGCCGACGCGAGTTGAGAGATGACGGTAATGCCGAGCCGTGCTACCGTACAGTCCGCGCTTGAAGGCGCACGGTCACGCACGGACCGCCAGTATTCGACGGTGCCAGTTTGTCGCGGTAGGCAAACATGACGCATCGAGGAGACAACTTGGCTACAGTGACGTCTGGGTATGCTGTGAGCGCACATCCTAATTTCGGATCTATTTTCAGGTTTAATTATGTACGACACCCCAAACAATTGGGTGCGTAATTGGGGTGCCATACACCACATTGTCATGCAATGTTAAGTAGGGCGCCTTCCGCCAGTTAAAGTTAAGCGTTGAATAGTCTCGCTCGATCAAGTTGAAGACGATGGGCCGGGGCTGCTCAATGGACGAGTGGGTGCACTTCCAGAAGCTGCCGGAGGAGGGACGCGTGCCCAACTCGTCGTACTGGTACGTGCTGTGCCGCCACTGCGTGGCCGGCTTCGAGCAGAAGCAGCTCTTCAACGCGCCCACCAAGCTCACGGGGCGGCGCTCGGCCATGCGGGCGCACCTCAACAACTGCCCCATGTACGCCACGCAGTACAAGATGGAGCAAAGCGCGCTGCGGGAGGCGACAGCCAGCAAGACTGAAGAGGAGGCGGCCAATGCGACAGACGCGTCGGCGGCCACCACCACGACGACGCCGATCGCGGCCGCAGCGCCGACGTCAGCGAGCGAGAAGCGCAAGCGCAAGGCCAACGGGGAGGGCGGCGGGTCCCGCGGGGAGCGCGGCAAGCACTGCATGATGGAGGAGTGGGCACACTTCACGCGCCTGCAGGACGAGGGCTACATCGGCAAGTCCAACTTCTTCTACGCCGTATGCAAGCACTGCCAGCGCGCGCACAACGAGGCGGCAGAGGACCAGAAGCCGCTGTTCGTGCCGGAGAAGCTGGTGGGCAGGCGCGAGAAGATGCGGAAGCACCTCTCGCTCTGCCCGCACTTCAAGGGGGACCTGCCGCCGCTGGAGCGCAGGCTGCACCCGCGCGGCAACGGCATGCCGCCCAGCTTGGTGTTTACTGCGCTGGCAGCAGGAGCTGCGGCTGGTCTAGGAGCGACCGTCGCTGCTCCAACGACAGACCCGTCCACTGCTGCGGTCACCATGGCTGCAATCACCGCCACCACTAATAACGGTTCGTCGCGACTGGCGCTGGACGAGTGGCACTACTTCACGCGCCTTGAGCGCAAGAAGGACAGCGCGTATTACTATGCGCGCTGCAACTTCTGCCAGCAGGCGTATGACAGCGCACCTGAGAGCATGAAGTCGTCGATGGAGCCGATCATTGTCATGGGGCGCAAAAGCAACATGCAGACCCACTTGGCCAAGTGCCTCCATATGCCCAAGGAGGCATCGGCTATAGCGAAGGTTTACGGAATGGGATACAGCTCACGGCTCGGCGGCGTAGCTAGTCTTGCAACACCGCTGGATGCCAGCGTGTCGTCAGAGCCGAAGCGCGCCAAGTTGGACGTGGTTGATGTATCGTCGGTGTCTTCCCCCGATGGCACCTCGGTGCACCGGGCGCTAGTGCAACTTCTTATCGAGCACCACCTGCCCTTTGAGTGGGTAGAAAGTGAGAGTGCCAAGCAGTTATTCCGCGCACTGGTCCCTGCACCTGAAGCCGCCGACAAGCTCGTGCCGAGCCCAACGGACTTGCGCACGCGCATTCTGGAAGAGATTCACAGTGCGATGCTTCTCAGCGAGCTCACAAGGTTGCAAGATCTCCTTCCACTCGAGCTTGGCGCGTCGGCGTTCTCGAGCGATGCCGTAGATACTTTATCTGTCGCGCCGATGGGACCATGGCCAGTTATGTTGCACTGCAACCTGTCAGCCAGCCAACAACTTGGGGAGATGCAGGTACCAGCGATCGAAGGAGTTGTAACCAACGGGAAGGCTATCGTGTCGCTTTCGTTTGTCCGAGCGCAAAACCCGGAAGTGGCTGTAGAGGCTGCTCTAGCGCACAACCATGGACTGGAGGTCGCGAGGTGGCTAGATGAGCATATCCGACTCTGTGTTGATACGACTAAATTGGCCCCCTCAGTGGTGGTGCTGCCGTACAATTCGATCACTCAGCGTGCCGTGGGCATTCTACGCGCGCCCATACACTGGCCTCAAGTTGTATTCCTGCACGACATGGAGGATATGCTGCAATTTCCATTGCTGAAGCTGCTAGCGACTGCAGAAATGTTTACTGTCGTATCCTCGCTTATCGAGGTGTGGCAGTTGGAGTCCATTCGATCGTGTGTGATGGAGCGCCTGTCGGAAATGGACGGTGGTGCCCATGCGAGCCCCTTCCGTGACTGGAAGTCGTGCGCTACGCTAATTCAAGTACTACTCGACGATCAAACATTCGAAACTAGTACGAAAAGAGGAGCGGCGAATGCTAAAAGGCTGGTGGAGAATGCGCTGAATCGTTCGCTACTGGAGCGTGTGTATAATTTGCTTCACACCTTCACGAACGCCTTCTCCAGCTGTCGAACTGGGCTGACGGTCTCGAAAACGATGGTGCAGTTAGGTACGTTGTTCACCGCAGCCGAAGGATTCATCACGGTCCAGCTCGCGTTGGAGGTGGTATGGGAGCAAATGGAGCAACCTCTCTTCGTAGTGGCACATGCGCTGAACCCTCGCCTGCGGCTTCGCGACCTCAACAGCACTGCGATCACCAAGCTTAGCACCTTGAGTGATCTCAGTGTCTCGTACTTTATGTCCCTTTTCGGGCGCAAACCGAACTCGCTGCGAGGAGAGGTGACCGCATATCTACACACGTCGCAGCGCGTATTCACGAGCGAGTTTGTTGCCGAGTTCCCTGTCGTGGATGATTACTTCCGCTACTTGAGCGACAATTATCCGTCGCTGTCAATGCTGATGCAAGTGTTGTACTCGTTCTCTTCAGTGTCTCTGGCGAGCCGCTCGGTACATTCGACACTGCAAGGAGCGAAGAAGAGTGCCAGCGGTATTTACACTAACGACGAGCAACTAAAACTCGACTACCTACGAAGCCGATGGGGAATTGCATCTGCTACTGAAGCGCAGGAAGAGACAAAAAGTCGAATTGTCGTGCACAATGACCGTAGTGGGGCTGCCATGTTGAATGCTGGCGTCGTCGTGGACGAGTGGAAGGAGGCTCTAGAATCCAAGCTCCATGTGCGAGGCGTGGACTTTTCCCTGCTGGAGGACAAGTTCGATGGCGTGGACGAATCCGATATTTCAGTTGATACCACCGAGCAAGGCGACAGTAGTGCCACACTGGGTGAACAAACTATGGTGCACGGACTCAAGCTACCTCCGTTGGAGCTCGACGACGAGCTGACGTTTCCGTCAGCCACTCTGCGCGCTGAGTTCTCCACGAAAGTGACCCTCAAGGACTTGTTCAAAACTGCTGAGGCTACGATTTAGTTGTGTGAAGGTGGTCGCAGCACGTATGGATGTGGATGTAGTATCATTTGCGTGGCACAAACTGTATTCTAATTAACTACAGAAGTCCAGGTACTGCTTGGTAGCAAAGACTGAAGCCGAAAAGGATCCACATCGCTACAGCTGCGGCACTAATCGTCTTACTGACGCGCAGGCAGAATCTTGCCCTCGCAAGACCCAAATCCTATCCTGTAGTCGTCACCCTGGCAGAACCCTGTAACTGCCACCGTGTCGCCGTCCTGCAGGAACTTGCGCGTGAGGCCACTGTCTCCAAGTGCTACATCGCGGGACCCCTGCCAGCTCAGCTCCAGCATTGAACCCAAGCTGTCGTCCGTACTGCCGCTGATGGTACCGCTGCCCAAGAGGTCTCCAGGCTGCATGTTGCACCCCGTGACCGTGTGGTGAACGAGCTGCTGCTTCATGTTCCAGTACATGTTGCGGAAGTTACTCTTCGTCACGGTGTAGGCTTGATCGGAACCCTCCGGCTTCACTGAGACCTGTACAGATACCGGTAAACACACCGGCTGTCAGCAGACTAGCATCTCACCATGGCTCAAAGTGCAATTCATCTCGCGACATACGTTCAGATTGATATCGTAGGTGCCACGGGCGTAGTTCGGGTCCGTAATGTACGGCAGCGGCGTTGGGTCCTTCTGGGCTGGGCCAAAACTCGGTTCGCAGCGGAATGGCCCCAAGGCTGCGAGAGGCACGACCCATGGCGAAATAGTGGTCGCAAAGTTCTTGGCTCCAAATGGTCCAAGCGGGACGTACTCCCATTTTTGAATGTCACGAGCTGTCCGCAATAGAAAACGTTTGCAACGTACCGTTCGCTATTAGTCATTGCCACTGTAGACATTGTAAAGAACACTGCCTTACCACTCCAATCGTTCATCAACACCACACCAAAGATGTGGTCCTCCGCCTTACTCATCGGGATCGGCTCGCCGAGGTTGTTTGATGGGCCTACAAAGAAACCCTGCAAACAGAGGCCGCCATTGTCAGAACTACATGTAGGAGCACGAAAAGGATCAGCGCACAGTACATGTAGTACCCACCATTTCAAGCTCGTAGTCAAGAACACGGCACGGTCCGTATTCGGACCCCTTCGATGGGTCAGCCTTGTCGGCCTGCAACTGGCCGCACGGACGACGAACGTTGGTGCCCGACGTGACAATCGACGAGGAGCGTCCATGATAGCCGACGGGCAAGTGGAGCCTGACCACCACAACAACAGCAAACATGGTCAGCGAGTGATGTGAACCCATAAGTTCAAGAACTGCATCGATCGGATTGTTCCACGCACCAGTTGGGCTGCAAAGCGTTGTCTTCCCCGCGGAACATGCGACCCACGTTGGTTGCGTGCTCGCGCGACGAGTAGAAGTCCGTGTAGTCGCCCACCTTGGCGGGCAGATGCATGCGCACGTTCTCCATGGGGATGAGCGCGCGCTGTCGCAGCGTCTGGTTGTCGCGCAGCGTGGGCTCGTCGGCAGACAGCAGGCGTTGGACGGTGGAGCGCGCTGAGGCCCACGCCTTGGGCCCTTGTGCCATGAATCCGTTGAGCGACGGCTTTAGGACAGTCATTGTCTCGTTAGATACCTACAGTAGGCGACATCACGAGCAAGACAATACACCAGTAGGGCAACGCACGTCGTGGAAGCAGGAGGCGTCGAAGCCGTTGAAGAGACCTTCCGTCTGTACCACGGATAAGTCCAACACCTGCAGCACAGTCTCTAGGAGTTAGATACTGCAGCCAAGACAGAGACAGAGACAGAGGTGCCGTACGAAGTCTCCGATGGCGACGCCCACGCGCTTCTTCTCGTCGGTTTTGGTGGAGAAGACGCCGTACGGCAGGTTCTGGATGGGGAAGTCGCAGTCGGGGGCGACAGGAACGAAACTCATGGCGAGTTGAAGGGGCTGGAAGAGTGCGTGTGCGTGGTCGGAGTCTTTTTCGAAAATGAGCTAGTTCTTGAAGTGGGCGAGAGCTTGTTTTATGTAAGATTTGTGTGGCAAGTTCAAGCTGTTTAATATCCCAAAAGTGTTTGGATGTCTTCTTAAGCACTGCACAAATGTATGCTGGTAAATACTTTAGACGTACACACTAAAACTTTAACGCGTCCCAACCGCAAACTCGTCTCAGCCGTCTAAGCCATGCAATTAGCCTATGAAGAAGGCTTTTCTCTTCTCATGAGCTTTTGCCACGCGCTTCTCTGAGGAATTGTTGAAATCCGCTGAGAACCAAATCGGTACGTAGCACTTAAAACAGCAAACGAATTAGAGGTTGTCGGAAAAAGGCAATTGTCACCTTTGTAGATCAACGTGACGCTGGCTGTGGCTGCTTCAATCAAACAAATCATATTTGGTATATGCACGTCTAGAACGTGAACGAGGTGTTGTCCTGGTCGTGGCGGTCTTGGCGCTTGCGAAGTCTCTCAAAGCGCGCAGTCAGCTCGTCAAAATCTGGGACACCTTCATTGGTTGCTGGGGTTGCTGCTGCCGGAGCTGGAGCAGCAGCAGCAGAAGGAGGGGGAAGACCTTCGGCATAAGGTGCTGGTGCCGGTTGCATTGACTCTGCAGGAACGTCATCGTACTGGTGTACGGAAACAGGCTGCGACGACCTTGTGGAGTAATAGTGCGTTGGCTGGTTCGTGTAGGTGTCCACTGTCCGCCGCGACAGGGACGCCAACAGGGGTGCCGGAGCAGCAGCAGCTTCCACACTAGGATTACCGGAGGGAACGTTAGGCAGGTAAGACGGAGCAGTGCCAGGTGGAATAGCCTGTATGCGTTGCGCAGCAATAGTCAGCACCACTACCAGTGTCTAGCATCACCAAGGCTTAGCCAACCAAATAGGATATGCGGGTGGGTATGCGTACCGATGCGTAGAGTGTAGCAAAGTCAGGTCCTGATACACCAGCACTCACGACTGTAGTGCCTGTCGGTGCTGGAATCGGCGCCAGCGGGTCCGCCACCTGTGCCTCGTCAGGCTCCCATTCCACCTTGAACTCCCTGGCGATCTCCTTCATGTAGTTGACCACGAGGAACGCGCTCGGCGGCTGTACGCTGAGTTTCTGTATCACGCGCTCGTTCACGCACCCGTCGACGTTGCGGATGGCTGCAGCCTCAAAGTCCTGCCCGTACTTCTTGGTGAGCTGCTTCTTGACCTCCGCCAGCTCCGGTATCTCCGTGCGACTCGCCGCCCAGATGAGCGTGCACACAGCCTCGCGCATGTCGTACGGACAGTCAGCCTCCGTCTTGATCAGGTTCTGCACAGCAAGGAACAGCGGCAACCACGTCAGTACGAGTCAGTGACAGCAGCCGAGCACTGACGACGCGACGCGGACGCACCGCTCGTTCGGCCAGTAGCTCGCACAGTAGCTCCAGGATCTCGTAGCCTTCCATCGTGAAGTCATCGCGGATGATTCCTTCCACCTGGAGGCAGAAGAATATGCAGCAAACATGTCAGCGATGCGCACAGACAGACAGACAGCCTCGCCGTCTCTTTCTCGCTGCTCACTCGGATGCGCGCCTTCTCCTCCTTGCCGTCGCTCAGCAGCCGCGCGACCTCTCGCCGCTGCGCCAGCGCCGCGTTGGCCTTCTTGTTCTTGACGATGCCGATGCGATGCACCGCCATCTTGAGGTTGGGCTTGAGCTTGTTCACGTTGAACCCGAACATGCTGCTGCTCTGCTACAAAATGAAATAGTGCTGCTCAGCTGTGTCAGCTTGATTTTCACTCTTGCACCTACTATCACCTGATTGGAGGAAACTTTGCACTCACTAAATGTATTGACTGAAGCGAACGCGCAGGACGTGACGACACTTGCTCGCTCAATCACTCCGTACCGACCATTTGTCCATGCACTTTTCATTTCCTGGTTTACATGCCGCGCGGGCGAGTCAAATTCTTGTGCCTCGCTCTCTCTGTGTTCCTCGTACGTCCTGCGTGCGCGCCGCAACGTTGGTTGGTTGGTTGTCTGCTCGCCTGCTGCCTGCTACTCAATCCGCCCACGACACAGGCTTCTTTCGCCCAGTGTACGTCCTTCTAGTGGCGCTATTACGGCTCGGCGTCACGGGGCCGTTCGACTCGGACACGCCCGAGTTCGTGAGCAGGTCGGCGGAGCTCGCGTCGCTCACGCGCCTCATGGCCTCCTCAGCCGCAGCCTTGCGGCGGCTGCGGAAGAGGCCTCTCTTGTGCTTGCGGGGGGTCGCGGCGCCACCGTCCGAGCCACCGCTGGAGCCCGAGTCGCTCAGGTGGCTCGAGCGCTCGGACGCGCCGCTGCGCTCCAGCTGCTCCAGCTGGCGCCGCTCGATCACATCGCGAGGCTCGAAGTAGACCAGGTCGGGGTCACGCGGGCCCTCGGTGGCCCCTACAGAGACGGAAGAGGGCGCTTGGGTCTTGCTGCTGCTTCTTCTGCTGCTGGAGCTCGGGGGTGTCGCGGCCTCCTCCTTGTTGTCGCCCGAGTATTTCTTGTGCAGTACGCGGAAGTAGTACCAGCCCGTGATGGTCGCGTACGAGAACCAGATGAAGGCATTCTTGCGCAGCTTGGCGCTGCTGGCCAGCACCACCACGAAGGCCACGAGCAGCAGCAGCAGCCACAGCAACACGGACATCCTCCTCCTGCGCTGGAAGCGATCGGTGTCGTCGATCGAACGTCGATGTAGTACGTCGCGGGTTCTTCCGGCCGACCGGCTTATTATTTACTGGAGGGCTATTTGTGTCGTAATCAGCAACTTGGTATTTGGTGTGACGTACACGACATTGTCGTCCTGGACATCTTCGCCATCAGAATCTGAGGCGACGACGCAAGTCGATATGACATGGCGGCGGGAAACTTGAGGCGCGAGGAGAACCCGCTCGTCATGACGTAGCTGCCCCGCTATCCATCTCTTGCTGCGTGCTCGAGGCGACTCGACTGTCGAAGACGTCTGCTAATCAAGGCAACTTCAACGAGTGTCCGCCCCTTCACACGCGTCGCTTCAGTCAAGATCGCTCGCTATCCGCTATTGTCGCCGCTGCCGCCGCCATGGGGGACTCGCTGGAGACGCTGATCGCGCGCACGCAGGAGCAGCTGCAGCCGCTGATCGCCAAGCCCAAGCTGGCCGACAAGCTGTTGGCCAAGCCGCCCTTCCGCTTTCTGCACGACGTGTTCGTGGCCGTGACGCAGAGCACGGGCTTCGGCCAAGGGCTCTACAATGACTTCGAGCTGGGCTCGGCCAACCTCAAGGACAAACCGCAGAAGACCGTCTTCCTGGACAAGATGATCGTGTGCGTGGGCCAGTGTCTCGGCAAGGACGTGGACGTGCGCTCGTCCAAGATCGTGGCCGGCCTCGAGCCGGAGAACACCAACCTGCTGCTGCAGGGCCTCGCGCAGGCCGCCGCGGACAAGGCGCTCGACTGGGAAAAGGCCGTGCAGACCGCTCTCACCAAGGTGCCATCGCTCACGGCGGAGGGAGAAGTGACCCCAGGCGCGGCCCCAGCTGTGGAAGCCGCCCCCGCTGCAGCGCGCCCGTCCTCGAAGGACCGCAGCGGATCGTCAGAAGCCAAGGAAAAGGTGCGTCCCTGAGCCTTTTGTCTGTTCATTAAAGCCACTAACACCTTGTCTTCTTCTTCTAACTCAGTCACGCCGAGAGAGTGCAAAGGCCGAGTCCAAAGGAAGTAGTGAAGGGGCCCCACCTCGTAGTGCAGAGAGCAAAGGAGAAACGCAAGCACCAGCGCCGTCGTCCAAACAGCCCGCACCCGAAACTAGTCGCACCAAAGAGAGCCGTAGCCGTGGGAGCAGCAGTAGCAAGGACAACAACCTTGACGAAGCATTGCTGCAGAGCATCGCCGAATGCAATGGGGACATTGAGCGCACGAAGACACTCGTTGAGCAGGTGATCACAAAGCCCAAGATGTCCCCGAAGCTCCTGGGGAAACCGCCATTCCGCTTCCTGCACGACATCATCTCCGAAGTGACGCGTGTGACTGGTTTTGCCGAAGGACTCTTTTCCGGCGAGGAGCTCGACTCCGGCGCCATCAAGGAGAAGGGGCCCAAGTTAGACTATCTAACCAAGATTGTCCAGTGTGTTGGCTGTCAGCTTAATGTGGAGGTGGAGGCTAAGCCCGCGAAGATCGTCGCAGGACTGGAACCCGAGGCCACGTGCAAGTTCTTGCAATTGCTCGCCGTCGCCTGCAAAGCAGGTAGTTCCAAAGAGGCCGTGCAACGCGTATTGGCTGGTGATACGGCAGTTCGCAGTGGCGGTGCAAATGTTAAGAAGTCTAGCAGCCGTGAGCGTACACCCGAAACCAAACAACCATCCCGATCTAGCACTCCATCAGACAACAAGCCTCGTGCAGAACCACAACCTGCTGCGGAGGCCAAGCAAAAACCGAAAGAGGCGGAGCCGGGTAGCTTCTCCGGGCTCATCACGCCTCTGACAGTGAAAGGCAACGCAGGAGACGCAGATACCGACAACGATGGTACCAATCTGCGCTTTGGTGCGGAAGCTAAAACGGATGACGGGGACGATGCTGGGGCTGCTCCAAGAACGAGTGGAACGAGTCGCACATCGCGGCCCACGACTGCAAGACGCCGTCCTCCAAAGCTCAAAGAGAACGTGACTGAGGTGGGGCGTCTGATGGTGCCTGATGCGAAGGCTGCTCCCGTGGCAGGTATCATGAAGGATGGAGACAACAACGATACTGACAGTGAAGATGAAGCTGCTGGCGGAGCTACAGGAGATGGCACGTCCAGTCAACCTCACTCCGCACTTCTACCCGGTGATGCTGGTGCGCACGGACGTCTGGTGCGTGACATCCTAAAAGATCAAAGTGCCGAAGAAGCTGCGCGACGCGCTAAGGAAGGCGAAGACACGGCTGTTGGTGCTACGAATGAAGCCGAGACAGGAATTCGTCTAGGGCGTCGCAATAAGTCGTTCAAGCCTGAGCACATGAAGAGCTCAAGCGCCACAGCGGCGTCGTCGCTAACCGAAATGAACGCGTTGCGTGCAGACATCCAGCGACTGTGCCAAGCAGCCAACCCAGTGGGGAAAAGCGTGGAGTTTGTGCATGAAGACTTGGATGCGATGTCCAAGGAGCTCGAATTTTGGCGCAAAGAGTACGCACGCAAACGCGATGCACTGGCAGATGAGCAGAAGCACACCGAGGAAGCGCTCCAGCCTCTCCAGGTGCAGCTCCGCGAAGTGGAGGAGCAGGTCAAGGAGCAACTGCACAAGATCAACACACTCAAAGCTGTCATCGCGAAGAACGAGGAGAAAACTCAGCAGCTGCTGCGTATGGTGGTCTCTGCTTGAGCCAGCTCCAATGCCTAGCTCCGGCCAGTTTCCTCACGCTGCATAGACTCTATCACTCACTACCTCTCCACTTGTGCTCACGTACCCGCTAGCTTCTTGTTATCTATCTGCGTGGCTATCGTCATCCGCGTCACGCTGCTTCCTCTTGCCCAAACGCTCCCTCACCTCTGGCATCTCTTGCTCCCGTCGTCGAACGCTCTTAGGAACCCACGCCTCGTGCTTTTCGCGACGCAAGTCGTCAAGTGGACGGACAGGCACTCGGCCCGAAGTCCACGGCTCGGCCTGAGCTGCTTGAGTCGGATTGCTCACTAGCTGAGGATGCCACTTCTCCCGAATCCTCTGCTTCTCCTGCTCGTTGAGATCCCCGCGCACTTGTGGGAACCAGTCCAGCAGTCGCTGGAGCACCAACGCCGTGGCCACCGACAAGTTGAGGCTCTCGCTGAAGCCGAAGAGCGGCAAGTACACGCGTCGGTGCGCCGCTCGCAGCATTTCTGGGCTCACACCGTCCGACTCCCGACCAATGACAACTGCCAGACGTGCGGGCAGGTCGCTGGGCTTGTTGCTGGCTTCGAGCGGCTCCGCTTGCGGCGACAGGTCCGTGGCCCAGATGGTCATCTCGTTCTCCCTCAGAGCCTCCAGACAGGCCGCGATGCTCGAGAACTCGCGCACTGTGAGCCACACTGCGCAGTTCTTGGTGATCTTCTTGCCGCTGCACTTGCTCTTCTTCTTGCTGCTCTTGTCCGCGTGCGTCTTGAGCTGCTGGTCGTTGGCAGCGACGAGCCACACGTGCTGGACGCCCAGCGCCTCGGCGGTCCGCAGCACGGCCTGGTGGTTGTGCGAGTCCATGCACTGCTCCAGCACCAGCACGATGCGGCTCGTGCGGTGGCGCAGCACCGTCTCCGCTCGTCGCAGGCGCTCGGGGGCCTCGACTGCATCCAAGCTGTCCATGATCAGATCACACACTTGCTTGGTTGGTCTCCAATTGGCCACGTCTCTGTTCTGTCGGACGTCGTGCACTGCAATCTGCCATTGCCGGACGCTCTCAAGCCCGTCGAAAATACTCTGTCGGCAGGGCCGCCACCTTGTTGAAGTTATTCCTGACCATGACACGACACTAACACCAGCCACAGCCACAGCCACAGCTACTCTCGTCGTCCGTGAATTGGTCGCAGCTATGAAGGACGAGGTCTCGAGGCGCAGCGTGTCCCGATCGCGACGAACGAGCGTGGAGGAGGCGGCGGTCGCGACGCCCACTGCGGTGCGGGCTGCTGCCCGAGCAGCTCTGAAGGAAGAGGAGACTCGGCCAGCCGCACTGGAAACGCCTCGCCAGCCTGTCAACCTCAAGCCGAAGCCGCCGCCAGGCTCCAGTCCGGCGGAGTCCAGGACTTTCCTGACTGCGCTTGTGCCGGCAAGACGTCGTTCCGGCAGACGCCAAAGTGAAATGCTGCGACCTCCGTCGCCATTCGAGTCACTGGAGCCCTCCAGCGACTACGACGTGGAGAATGGCGGCGCGTCGTCGGAGCCGTCCGTCCCAGCCAACTACATAGGGGTGGAGGCCATGCAGCACTTCTGGAGCACTTTCCATCGACAAGAAACAGTTCACAACAACCAGGTCGTCGTCGTCCCGTCTTCGCCATCTTCGTCTACCAACGAGGTGAGGACAGCACGCCCCAAGTCAGCTCGCACCACGTACCTTGCAGCGGTGCGCAACCTTCGGCTGTGCCCTGAACCTCTGGGTATCGTACGGCGCCGTATCGTGGACAAGACGACGTCTTACGCCAGTGGCAGCACAGCGCAAGAAGTGAACCTCAGCAGCTATCGGATGGGTGATGCCTACGCAGGGGCTTTCAGTCAAGGGTTCTCGCTCTTGCCAGGCGTGGAGTCGCTCAATCTTGCGCACAACCGGATTGGAGACGTAGTTGCTGCCAGGCTCATCACAGCAGCGGCCGCGGTTGCAGGCACGCAGGGCGCAGCAGGGCTACAGCAGCTCAATTTGTCACACAATGCACTGGCGACGGCTTCTTCGCGGGCGCTTACTGAACTAATGCGGCGTTCACGTACGCTTACGACTCTCAATCTATCGCACACTGGCCTGCGTGACCGCGAAGTCCAGCAGCTTTGCGAGTCTCTCACTTCCAGCCAGACTGTAGTGCGGCTACACCTTTCGGAGAACCGCTTTGGGACACCAGGGACGTTAGCCATCGCTCGTTTCCTCGAGGAAAACGCACGCATCGAGGAGCTTTACCTGGCGTGGAATCAATTGCGCGGTGTTGGCGCACTGAAGATTGTGGAGGCACTCAAGTTTCACGCGTCGCTGCGAGTGTGCGATCTGTCGTGGAATGCCCTCAGTTCATCAGGCCCCAGTTCGGCTTCTGGAATTGGCGGTACTACCAGTAGTTCGGGCGGAGTGCTGCGACCACGAGCTGTGGTGACAGCCCTAGCTGACTCGCTAGCGAACAATAAAGTGCTGGCACATCTGGACCTGTCCAGCAACCGCCTAGACCTCGAAGACTGCGCTCTTCTGGCGAAGCAATTGGAGAACAACCAGACACTTATCGGGCTGCACATGAGTGGCAACTGTGCGGTCATGGACTCGCGAGGATTTCTCATCCCTAAGGCCCAGGCTCACGACGAAGATAGTGGTGGGTCAAGGAGACTGCGAGATCAACACAAACTCTACTCCATCGCAGTGTTCGAGGAGGTGCACAGTGATGCTGGATCGGGTGTGTTCCCAGCGCACCTTGTGCCTATTGTGGATGCTTCGTGTTGGTATTGCGGTCTGTGGGCTGAGCACCGCTTTACGTGGACTCCTGCAGCTGGACAAGGTCCGTTTGCAGGTACTACCGACCGGTTTGAGATTACTCCGTCCATGGAGGTTCGCTTGCACCTGTCCGTTGATGATTGGAGAGGTGTGGCCATGGAGCGGCGAGAAAATGACGGCGATGGCGTGTCCTTCAGTGCCCTGCGCGTGATCCCTTCCGGTGCGACCAACTATTTTTTCACGGTGGTCAACACGAACGCCGACCCGAGCAATATAGCTAACGTGAGCTATCACTACGTCAGCTCACGACCTAGCCGCCCTGTGCATCGTCAACGTCGCCTAGTACCAGGCAGGTCTGCAAGCAACAGCAGTTTAGGTGACAACGAGGAAGCCGAGACTGTAGCAGCAATGCAAGGGTGCGTGTTCGGCAGTTTGAAGCGCCTGAACGTGATTCGCCTCACCCAACGAGGAGGTCGAGACCCATGCAACACGCTAGTTCCGCGCAGCTCGGGTAAGAGCAGCGGGAGGCGAAGTAAATGGGATATCAACAAAAGTGTGTTTGCGCGGCGCAAGCGCGAGTCGGAGTGCCGGAACTTCGTGGACACTGACGGATTTATCGCGAAAGCCTGCGCTGCAGACTGGAAACAATGCAAGATTGACCGATTTGTGAAGGATCCGACACGGCGACGTGAAGTGGAAGCTAGCGTTACGCGTTGGTACCGCACGGTATGCAACGCATATCGGCGCTACTGTGGCCACAACGTGTTGATGAACTTGGCGCCTTTGGGATCAATATCACCGGCAGCAGCCATACAACTACAAAATGATATAGCGTGCGTGCCTTGGTCAGGCTACACCGAGTTCCTCTCAGAAGCTCGAATTCTGGATGAAACGTCAGAGTACTGCTCGCTGCCAGACTTAGAGAACGTGTTTGTGGCGGCAAACCTTGAACTCACCCAAGAGGCGAAGGCGAAGGACAACCCGGACCGCAGCCTCACGCGGTTTGAATTCTTGGAGTGCGTTATCCGAATCGCCATGAACAAATACTTCCGGAGTACGTACCTTCGCTGGAGATTTATTGATATACTGACGCAGGCTACACTACTGACTTACCCCGACTTTCTTAATGTGTGTGCTATGGTACAGCCAATGTGTGTGATACGCCGGCCAAAGCTGTGGACAAGTTGATGCAGGAAAACATCCTGCCCGTGGCCTTAGAGGACGCGAACGAATTCCGCTCCCGCTTCCTCTACACAGAAGAGGTCAGCGACGTCTTCACGGAGCATATTACTCTGGTATGGTCCTCTATCCTTTCTACCCATTATTTCGGTCTCAGGTAGCAAGAGCAGCTACTAACGTCGTTTGTTACCGCAGCTACAAGAGCTGTACGATGCCAACATGGGCAAATACTGCAAACCTGGCGAGAAGAAAGGGATGCACTTCGTGGAGTTCCTCGCTCTCTTGTAAGCGGTTGATGCCCGCAAGCCTCGAGTGCTAGTAGCGGCTAGCTAACTTGATTGATGTGATCTTGTCTTTCAATGCCTCCACAGAGAGAAATACCAAATCTTCTCAGACTCGTTCCGCGTGCGCGATGTTAAGGATCCGTTCCTAGCTTGCAAGTTGGTCGTGCTGGATGAAATGACGACGATGGGCCACAAGAAGCTCTACCTCACAGATTTTATGGAGCTCATCCTACGCCTGAGTGTCTTGCGCTACCCACCTCGGACCCTCGCGGTGGCTGAAGTCGTCCGCAGTCTGCAGAAGCTGCTAATCAATCACTTCTACAAACACGACACGCTGGTGGGCCAATTCTGCGAAACGATCGACCAGGCACTCGTCAAAGACCGTCTCGAGGCCTTCGCGAATGCGATCAACTCGCAACGAAACCACCCCCAAGCTGCCGTGGCGTCAACCCCTCGAAATCGTGGTGGAGGGCGCTCCGCTGGGCCCGTGCAGCGTGCTACCATCGCGGAGGAGAATGCCTCAGACACGGAGGAGGACAGTGAACCAGAAGATAGCGACGACATCGGGACGAATGTTAACGGGGAGAGCAACTCGAAGGTGGTAAGTACTGCAGCATCAATCACGCCAACAAGCAGCGATGGAACGGAACAGGTTGCTGCTGCAGATACAGACGAGGATGTCTCTGTAAGCAGGGAGGGCTCCGGCACAGCTACAAGTGCAGCAGTTGCTGGAGCGTAACGTGTCGCCAGCGTGGCCCTAATGAAGTACACAGATCAATCAGAACGACACGATGCAGATCCGAGTCGCAGTGGAGAGCAAAGCGCACACTTCATTTTTGATGAATACGCAACACGAGACGACGTCTGTATCCTGCGCTGGAGAAACCAGTACATGTAGCGGCTTAGGCTTCCGCGGCGGGAGATTTCATGTGCTCGAAGCCCGGCGACTTGGTCGCATCCTGCTGCGGCTGTCGGACGTTGCCTCCGTGGAAGAGCGATTCGATGTCTTCGAGCATGAGTCCCTTGGTCTCTGGGCAGAAGAAGAAGACGAAGACGCCCGAGGCAGCACAGAGCGCAGCGAACAGGAAGAAAACGCCGTTGATGTTGAGAGAGGGGAAGAGCTTCACGACCTCCGTCATGGCAGCACCCATGGCCCAGTTGGCAGCGGTCGACAGAGACACAGCGGGCGCACGCACACTGAGAGGGAAGATCTCGGCCGGGTAGATCCAGCACACAGGCCCCCACGAGATGGCGAAGTTGAAGACGAAGAAGGCCGTACCAAGGCAGATGAACCAGCCACCGACCTCAGGGCAGCCAGCGTCGTCGACGTCTCCGTCGCAGATGATGCTGAAGAGGATGGCAGCAAAGAGGTGGCCGAGCACCATTCCCACCGCGCCGATGAGCAGCAGTTGACGACGACCGAAAGTGTCGACCCAACGCATGGCCGGGATCGTGCTGAGGAAGTTGACGCCCGAGAGGAAAAAGGCCGAGTAGATGCCGGCGTTCGTGATGTCTTTGAAGATGAGGGCGCCGTAGCTCATGATGGGATTGATGCCCGTGGCCTGCTGCAGCACCTGCAAGAACATGGCGATGGTCACGCGCTTGCGGATGGAGGGGTCCAGCAGCTCCGACAGCCCCTTGGAAGCGGCTAGCTCTTCCTCCACCTGATCACCGATGGATTGCAGCTCACGCGCCACGTTGTCGGTCTGGCGCAGACGTCGGAGGACCTTCTTGGCCTCCTCCTTGCCCTTGTGCTGGTATGTCCAGCGAGGGCTCTCCGGGACGAAGAAGATGCCGATCATGACCACGATCGGAGCAGCCATCGCCACGCCGTTCGTCGTACGCCAGCCGCGCTCGCGGTTCTCCACGATGATGTTCACGACGCTGGCCAAGAAAAGCCCCGTGACGACCGTCATCTGCATGAAGCCCGACAGGAGTCCGCGCAGTTCCTTGGGGGCGATTTCAGCGCCGAAGAGCGGCAGCGAGAACGACGAGTTGCCGACACCGAAGCCCTGGATCACACGCGCCACGTACATGAGGTTGTGCGCCTGAGCCGCGTTGAAGCACACCAAGGACGTGCCGATGCAGAACAGCAGACCAGCCGAGAAAATGGTTGCGCGGCGACCCAGCTTGTCGGCGATAATGCCGCCCAGGAAGGCACCAGCCAGACAGCCCAAGTTGTACGCCATGTTGTACCAGACCGTGAAGGACGTCCACTCCTCTGGCAGATCCGACGCCGACGCAGTGCACTGCTCGTAGGTGTAGCCGTGCCAGCCCACGCAGTAGTCTTCCAAGAAGGACGGCATGATGAGCACTCCGGACGTCACGCCTTGGTCGTAGCCGAAGAACAGTCCGCCAAGTGCCGCGAAGACGCACACGATGATAGCGTAGGTGCGGGATCCCTCGGTCGGAGGACTGTTGAGGTCGTCGTCATTGTGGACGTTCACGATCACACCGGCGGCCATGGCGTCGAGTCGAGAGTTGGTTCAAGGTGGAGAGAATTGTTGTAGTCCGGGGAGACTGGTAGCTCGTTGCTTGGCACGAGAATTGGAGAATGAGCGCTTGGATTGGAGCCGGGGGCCGTCAAGGTGGTGCCGCGGGATAGCAGCAAACTTGAAGTTGTCGAAAGCGCACGGAGTAATGATGGGGACGCGAGCGTTTGGGCTCTGGGGCACCACCTCTTTCTGGTGGCTCGTAGGAGTTACTAGTAAGCTTTCATGTTTGTGAGCAGCGCCATCTGCACGCTTGATTCATGGCACCACTGATGGCAGATGCTTAGGAGCGGGTATTAAGGCAGCGAGAGCAGAACATCTGCAAGGTTGGTGGCTTTCAAATGCACCGATCAACTACGCTGACTTGACAAATATCGGTGCTATCAGATAGAGTTGCCAATGCATTCATATTCATGGCTAAGGTTACGTCGCCTTGCGGTTGCATCTTGACTTCCTAGTGCTCCGTCGCCGATGGGAGCTCTTCCGTTGCTTGAATGGACACCAAGACTTGCAAATCCGGTGGTTACGGCTCCAGTTTTTGGATTCGATGCAAATTCCGATGGGGCATCTAACTAGTACAGAAGGCTTTGGCGTAGTGCTTGCCTCTCGACCAAGGAGTGCTGCGACAGTGAGAGCAGGAGCCCAAGCCTGGAGGCCATTTCAAACCCACCCAAACGGACAAGTTACAACTTCAACGACACGTCCCGCCTGTGTTTTTGTATGGGATGCATCTACTGAGAGGCACCAAGCGGAACTACTAGTACCTTGCTAGTTGACGCCTCGCACGGAAGTCTTGCAGGACAGACACACTCGGTACAATTTTCTCTTCTTCGTAGGATGTATTAATACCGGTACGCTAAAGTACCTAGAGCTATCAGCAATAAGTTTTCAGTGGAGTATCAACAAGAAGTTTTCTACAACACGTTGTCGATGGTTCAAGTTTCGCACACTGAAGTAAGGTGCGAACCACCATTGAACGCACTCAGCGCGTTTTCCCAGTTTCTTCTTCCGTTACGTTTTCTACTGGCACTGGACAAGCGTTGAAACACCCAAACCGAGTGTCGATGACTGGCAAAAAGCCGAGCGCTGCTGCTTTTGCAGTCTTGGTGCACGCCACAGCAAGCAGTAGCAAGCCCACTTTCCAATTGGCAAGACTCTGCACACACTTCACCCAGTGACCCGTCACTTAGCTCCAAGAATGCCATCCCTCAAGCTCCTCGGTGCCATCGCCTCTGCTCTGTCGGTCCAGCACACGGCGGCGCAGAACTTCTGCATCCACGGCATCAACTACAACCCTCGCATCGGCCCCGACTGGGCTCCGGTGGACCAACGATGCAAGAGCGCCGCCAGCATCCAGGCGGATATGGAGACTCTAGCTCAAGTCACCAGCTCCGTGCGCATTTTCGGACTAGGAGACTGCGACCAAGGCTCGACTGTGGTGCCTGCAGCTATCAACGCTGGTCTGAGTGTGTCCTTGGGCCTTTGGGTGAGCGACAAGGACACAGTCTTCGAGTCGGAGTTTACCAACCTCCAGACACTTATCCAGCAACACTCAAATCTCTTCAGCGACGGGAGTATCGTCGACATCCACGTGGGCAGCGAGGCTGTCTATCGGAAGGACGTCACGGCCCAGAAAAACATCGAGGATATGCAGCGTGTCAAGGCCCTGCTCACAGCTTACAACGTGGCATCAGTGCCTGTAACCATCGCAGAGATTGGCGACGTGTACCTAGCGCACCCGGAGCTGACCGACGCTGTCGACTTTGTCCAAGCGAACGGCTTTCCCTTCTGGGAGAACATCGACGTTGAGAACGCGGTTGCCTATTTCGAGTCGAGGATGAAGCCGCTGTATCAGCAGGCGGCGGCCATTGGCAAGAAGGTGGTGATCGGAGAGACTGGCTGGGCGTCAGGCGGCTCGAGCCCCAAGGCTTCGGAGGCGTCACCCTCGAACGCTGCTCGTTATTTCTACGACTTCGTCCAAATGGCGAAGGACCGAGGACTCGAGTTTTACTACTTTGAGGGGTTTGATGAGGAATGGAAGATCGAGGCCAGCAACGCCTCCGTCGAAGGACACTTTGGACTGTTCCACGAGGACATGACGCTCAAGACCGAGATCGCCGATCTCTCGCTGGGCCCCAGCTGTACTGCTGGCGGGAACGAAGAGGCCAGCGCTGGGTCCAACACTGACCCGTATGGGACCACGGAGACCGCAACCTCGGCACCGACTACCACCAGACCAGAAGGTTGCCGCGTGAGGCGGGTCTAGGCGGCTCAAATAGCCCTGCATTTGCTTGTAGCTTCGCAAAGTAATACATAACATACAATTTCATCTAATTACATGGTAAAGCTAATTGCTGGCCCGTATCTCCTGCAAGGGCAACAAGTTGCTGCCTAACGTTACACCATAGAGATGGGCTGATAGATATCCATCAGCAAGGTGGGACCGATTGAAGCTTACAAATTTCAAGACATATGTCGACTACCAAAACAATTGGCAGGCATTTTGAAAACAGTACCCTTTTGAGCTAAAATGGGTACAGTAAACTGCGTGAGTACCGAACGCCTGATATATAAGGGCTCCAGGTGTATAGAATGATGTTGAGTAGAGCACAGAACAGTCTGTATTGAATTAGTTTAATTGAGCAAGAAAGCACCCGTCACTGCCAACCCTGTGATGACCTAGATTAGGTCGGGCGTGAGCGCGGTCTTGTCGATGATGCCGACCTTCTCAGCCCATATGAGGCAGGGACGCTTGGTTGGAGTGGAGTACACGGAGTGCAGGAAGCTTTTGTGGATGGGCATGCGAATCCTATGTCGGTGCTGCAGAGGGTGAAGCCAAAAGCGCGCCATTTTTCAAATGGGTTGTTGAACATGATTGGTAAAATAAATCCATCGAGGTCTGATGGCTTTTTATCTCAGTACACTTGCCCATCTCCGTCTCGTCGCGTTGTTGCACCTGACC
>LGSN01000552.1:0-25585 GCA_001314375.1 Phytophthora podocarpi | reverse complement strand
CTTGTCATCTCGCCTGTTGCAGTGAGATTGCCTCTCACTGGGGACTGCAGTCCTCTATGACGCGTCCAATGTCGACACGTGTGACTGCTTTACCAATAGGGTGCCCTGCGCCTACTGGTTCCGCACGATTTTGGATTGATCGCGGCGATGCCCTGCATCGCCACGATGGCCTCTCTGCCCGTGCACATGTGCTGTGCACTCACGCACAAAGTGACCGATGCGTCNCGTCCTTATCATCTGACGTGGCATCCGTGGCACGTTCACATGCAGTTTAGCCTGTCGCAGGCTAAACTCTTCCTGCATTGCGAACGTGATTGCAGACTCGCGAGTACTCGGGTACTCTCGGAAGAGATAGGTCTTTACAGGCCCATCTTTTAAGCCCTTCATGAACGTGACGACCTTGGTAGCCTCGTCTATCGGGTTGGTCACGATGTTCGAGACCAAGTACCAGGCCCTTTGGNACAACGGGTCCACGATACGTCGAGCCGTAATGGCTGTGTCGACTTCGACTAGCCAACGGAGAAGAGGTTCGCCCTTTTTTCCTACGTAGTTGCTCACATGGAGCTTCAATGATACTGCTCACGGTGTCGTCGTTGACAACGCCATCGTAGGAGCAGTATCTCGCTGTTCCTTAACGATAAAGCCCAGAGCAACACCGTGTTGCTCTGTCGAAGATAGCGTACGTAGCATCGCCGCTACCGCCGCTTCGCCAATGACTGTTCACAGTCGTTGGAGTGCCTTCCACTCTGGGTCTGACAGGTGGGGGCAGTCTGCACGCGCGATGTGCGTTGCAGACNTTGTTTGCATATTCGTAATGAAGTTACCTCCTAAAAGTCATACTATGTAATAGGGGTTTGCCAACGGTTTTCTCTCAAAGGTCGCTAAAATCGGGGGCGTCGCCCGAAATTGTGTGTTCACACAATTTCAGGTAGTCGCGCCTTAATGCTCAACTAAAATTGATCAGAAAAATAATATGAAATTATAAAAAAATAAACTGATCCGTTACAACGGAGAGGGCTAGGCTATATTGTTTTGCATTTGTACTCTGGTGGCTTGTTTTTGTTTTAGACTCTCACCAAAACGGTTCCAATCCTCTGGGAGGTGGCGTGTTTTAACACACCATTCAATTTTGACTGGTCAACGATGAACAGTGACAGTGACAGTGATGGCGAGCAATTGATGCTGTCGGGCGCGGCGCTAGCGGCTCTGGAGGAGTTCGCCATTGAGCGCGGCATTGCCGTGGAAGATGACTCGTCAGACATGCGTTTAGACATCCAGAAGGCGCTGGACATTGAGCCCAAGGAGGATTCGTTCGAGTTCAAGTTCGGCAAGTCCATGGACGGAGACGAAGAGGACGCCGAGATCACCATCCGCCTCAACGGACTGCGACGCGACATCGGCCAGACGCTGCAGTCCACGGGGCTTACGCTCTGGCGTGCAGGAGACTTTCTGAGCGACTACATGTACCAGGACCGCGGTCGGTTCGCTGGCAAGTCAATCATCGAACTGGGCAGCGGCCTCGGACTCATCGGCATCTTGGCGTCCCACCTCACAGATAAGCAGGTGGTGATCACGGACGGGGATAACAACACTATCGAGCTGCTGGTCGCCAATTGCAAGCTCAATGAGGTGGAAGACAGGGTGCAATGTCGGAAGCTGCTGTGGGGCGTCGACCTGGACCAGATTGAGGGCAAGTTCGACATCGTTCTGGGCGCCGATATCATCTACGAGCAGGAGCATGTTGTGTCGCTCTTCGAGACAGCCAAGTATTTGCTGAAACCTGGTCGCCACAGTGTGGAGGACGATGGCAAGGCCGCGTCGGAGTTCTTGCTGGCGTACACGAAACGCAACGTCTCCATTGACTACGTTTTGGACACTGCCAAGAACTTTGGATTTGAGTGGGAGGAACCCACCAACGACGAAGGTATTTACACCTTTAGATTAGTGTAAAATTGTCTGCGTTTGACGCAGAAGAAATGGACATCCAAGTAGCTTCACCTAGACACGTGAGCTTCCTATCACCCATGCGACTCGAGATTTCGTTGGCTTTATGCGTTTGCGCTGACGTTTGCAGCAGGTGATGCTGATCTGGATGAAGGTGACGACGGGTACTTTTCACTAAACTCGCGTAGGATATGACGCTGCTTCGGGTGGAGACTCACATGAGGTCGTTTGATTTTCACGAACTCGAAAGCCTCTTCAAGTGTCATCTTGCGATACTGAATGAGGAATGCCACGACGACCACCGTGCTTCGGCCACGTCCAGCTTTACAGTGCACGTAAGTCGTGTTTTGCTGCACGTCAATCTGCTCGTGAACAAAATTCACACACCTACCGGTATGCACAAGAAGCGTCAGGACCCACAGCCCAGCAGCAGTAAATTCTTCTCAGACTAACCTCTCAATTGTGTCCAAAGTCGGCGGGGAAAAATCTCCTGTCGAGCCAAAGCACTGAGCGACCTGCTCGTTCTCCCACTCCGCTGCACATCAGCCAAAAAAATAGTAAGCCATCACTCTCGTATCCAGCGAAACCCTTCTTCCATCAGTCTAACCCGGGGAAACTGGAGTCGACAAGAAGTTCGGTAGGAGTTCGACTGTCTGGTTCATGGTAACGATTGCTTTCACGCCTTCGCCTTGCACCAACTGCACCCACCCGTATCCAGACCCGATTAGCCAGGATCAACGATCAATCGCAGCTGTTCCTTCTCACCTGGTCCAAATGATTCTTGTTTTGTAGCGGCAGTGCGCCGAGGATCAATCTCGGTTCGATGTGGCTCCACCACGGACGACGCTGCTCGTGCCGCAACACCATGTTGTACAACAGCGACACGTGGAAGACCTGTCCAGCAACCAGTCAGCAAAGACAGCAGAATTGATCATTCAAATGAATAATAACACCGCCGTTTTATCCTGGATAGGCTTGACTTACCACGCCGCGATTGCGCTTGGCCATAGTGCTCTGCCTCGAACGTGTAGGTGCTTCTTCAGTCATCCGTCGTCCACTTGACGCCGCGTACAGCTCTTTTGCGATGCACGGTAAAGTCCTCAGTGTACATATACTGTAGCCATGTTACGATGGCTACAAATAGCTGAGTTGCCAGCAAACCACTCCACTCCTCGGATAGCTGGAGCTAAACAATATGAACTCCAGTCAGGCGCTCTCGCCAAATCCTGACACCATCCGTCGCGTGTCGGGGCCATCAGGTCAGGGGGATGCAGAGGCGTTGGCCAACTTGAAGCGGACGTTGTTGATAGCAGCTCTTGAAACGCCGTACGCGCATGAAAAGTTCCTGTGTATTGTACTTTGCAACCTGGTGTAGTAGAAACTGTAACATTTACTTGTTCATACGGACGATACATTGTGGACAGACCTCGCTTTCGCACCGACATTGACGTGATCATGGTCCAGCAGCACCTCGCAAGTCTGGGAGTGTTCGCGTCTGTTGCGCCGCAGATTCTACAATGTAGGTGGCTTGTGTACTGCTCATCTCCTATTGCTGCATTGCACCTTACGACTGTTGTCGTGCTTTAACTTTTTGCCACCGCAAGACTTGGCGACTGAATGCACAATTGACGTCAGTGACGAACGCTTGTTATGTCTAAGCGACCTACTGAATGAACCAACTGCTAATATTTCCACAACATCACTCCGTACGCGTAGCACATTCCTGATGGGGAAGTTCTCTTCTACCAAGTACGTTGATATCTGGGTGCTTCTACTATTGGTGCTGCGCCCACTTATTTATGTTTCTGTAGGAGGACACAATCGATGACCACTCTCACGTATATGTAATTGTACGCTCGCTTTCATCGAAAATGTGGTACATGTATATCTCCGCATATTCTTACACTGAAATATGCTCTACTGATTCACAGCTCGAGGGCTCGCTCTGCGGCTATTTCAACAAAGCCTTTAGCCAACGGCTCAGCAGAGGAGACGGTTTTCGGTCTTGGAACAGCAAAAAGGCCAACACTAAAGGTGTGAGTATCGACTTTGGCGACCTGCAGGTTACCTACGGTAAAGGCGGTATGTGTGAATCCGTTCTTTTCCAGTCGCGGTCATGATGATAAAATCCATGACAGCGTACTCGCAATTTGTTGTTATCTACAGCCATTTGCGGAATCGATGACTTCTACTCGTGCCCATTATCTGCACCAACTCGTGGAGGTCGACAGCATCTAAAACCTCTCTGTCGTCGCAGAAGCGTGGTAAGATGATTATGATGTTTGGGTTCAGACGATTGTGTCGCTTATTCGTTGAAAATTGATGTGGTTCAGCACAGTCAAGAATCAACAACCATCATTGTTTTTGCAAAGGTTGACCCGCAGTTCAAGCAAACCTCACGAATAAGATACTGGCTAACCTTTCTTGATATTTTGTTTTTGCACGAGCAGGACACACTAGATCGTGTATCTGAGCGATTCGGTTTCATATACGAAAAGGGTGTCCTCACCTCGTCGAAGGTCACCAACGTGATAACACCAATATTTCGTTTGCTGATGCTAGCTTTGTACTAAAGAGATCATATTTGTTGTTTGGTTGTTGCTATAGGAAGCCACACGTACGGATGTTTCTCGCTTGGAGGTCTTCTCGCTGCTTTCAGACACTGCAAAGAGAGCTTTGCTTCAAACTGCGCCCATACGAGAGCTCAAGATGGGAGAAGTTCTTTTTGCCGCTGATGCAGAGAAGGATTCCAGCACGACAGCTTTCGCGATCGTTCGCAATGGCTGTCTAGACATCCACTGCGTCGAACATGGTGACGTCCAGAGTTCTGCTTCGACAAGTACTTCTCAAAACACAGTCCCGACGTCAGCTTCGAATACTGCAAACAATCCTCAAGGTTTGCCAGTGCCAAAACAGCCTCTTGTATCGCTAACCCGGGGTCAAACCTTTGGTGACCAAATGGTTGCGCTTGGTCACCCAAATATCTGGTCGTCAAACTCTCGCCGTCGGCTGCAAACGAACGTACATTTTAAGGTCATTGCAGGCGATTCATCCACTGAAGTTCTTTGGATCACGAGAGATCAGTATGAGCAGCTTGTCCGTGAAGATCAGCTCCGACTCTCGTACAGCCCGATCTTAGGCATGGCATACGCTGCATACTCGACAACTGACCTGATGAATGCAATTGAACGCCGAGATATCGCCAAACTCACGCGACAACTGCTA
This sequence comes from Phytophthora podocarpi, assembly GCA_001314375.1. NCBI lineage: Eukaryota > Oomycota > Peronosporomycetes > Peronosporales > Peronosporaceae > Phytophthora > Phytophthora podocarpi. Next base: position 20,416 of record LGSN01000552.1, on the reverse strand, counting down.
ACCGATGCAAACCTATCAAAGTTTTTCTTCCAGTTCCCACCTCTGGTACTTGAACGACTTTGCCATCACATGGAAATCCAGCCTTACCAGTCTAACGGCACATTTTTGGAAGCTGGCGGGTCCATCGATAACATGTTTGTTGTCGTAACGGGAGCACTACACAGTCACTATTTTCGCGGGGCCGACAATGATCGAAGTGCAGTGAAGAAGGCGCTTGTCCACCAAGGGGGTGCAAGGCTTGGACAAGATGTGCATTTCATTCCTGGTGATGCATTTGGTGCTCGTGAGTTGATGAAACGCTGTTCAGTTAGTGAAGAACCTGTACTGGTGGATGCTGGAACAATGCTGCTGTGTATCACGCGGTCAACCTTTGAGAGATGGGTGTCCCCGATGCGCCACAACACTATCGTGAAACCTGGAAGCATTTTGCAACCATTTGTATGGAGTAATTCATCGCCCCCAGCAAGTCCGCGGCATGCGTACACTAACCACTACGCCTCGCTGGTGAGGGTGAACAGACGGCAGTCTGGTCCCTCAGTGTTTTCCGCTGCAGTAGTGGCGCCGGAAATAAATAAAACACGACGGCTTGATGAGGCAGCAATTCTGTTGAAGCGGTTTGGACTCTTCCAAACACTGCCACGATTCCTACTGGCACAAATGTTAACGCTTGCCACTTTGCAAAGCAAGACTGCTGGAGAAGAGTTGTTTCGTGAGGGGGATACTCAGCAAGCACTGGTTGTCGTTCTGTCCGGGTTCGTGTCATTCTACAGCCTTGAGAACATGTCGGCTACTATCGACATGTTTCAGAAACACCCGTTCTGCAATTACTCCACCTTTTCGAGCAGCACTACCAACCCGGAAGACTTCGTAGTTGAGTCAAGGCACAACGAAAATCCAGGTGTTCCTCCTTCCGCAGGATTGAAACACCGTGCGGCGATGCACGGTGTACATATCCAGACGCTTCCATCTCGTAATGCTTTTCGCACAGGAGTGCTCCAGGAAGGCACTGTGTGTCCCGCAACGGTGTTGGCACAAACGGACTGCGAGTACTTGCTGTTCGATGAAAACACGTACGCACGACTGCTGGTCGAGCATATCCCTGCTGTCGATATGAGCAGCTACAAAGTGACTTATGATTCTTCAGAGACGGCAACTGCACCGTTCGATTCACCAGAACGAAAACCTTCACCAAAACCAACAGCATCAACTACAGACCATCATCACCCGGGAGCTATTCCACCTTCGTTGTTGTCATATCTGGAGGCAGCTCGTATTCCATGGTTACCGCCTTCTTCCGCCAAAAAGTCACTTCTGCTGCGCTCGATGCAGTACGTCCATCTTGCACCAGGGCAACGACTGATTCAGTACAACGACACAATCAAGCAGGTCGTGCTTGTTGTCTCCGGAAAACTTGCTGTGTATACCCGTGAAAACCAGGAGGTGAGTTCCGTTTTGGATGCGAGTCAACGCTCCGTCCAAAGTGCCGCATTGGAGCGAAGTGTTGCAAGCAACTACTCAACTACATCGCAGCAGTTGTATCAAGAGCGCTCCAGTGCAGTTGGAACTACGAATCGAAGGGCACTTCAACGTAAAATCGCTCGGATTTTAGAGATGGAGACCTCAGATGATCACTCGAAGGCGAATCTTGACTCCAACACACGGTTCACTGACTTTGTCCTGCACGCAGCGAAGGAGGTGAAGTCCCGACAACCAAGCAACACGGAGGTTTCTCAGCAAGTACCTCACGCACCGATAACCTCTCCAGCCACCCGACGATCCCTTCATTCAATGGTGACCAAAGTGAAGTTCAAGAGCAAGTCTGGAGATCAAAGCAGCAGCAACACTTCTAGTGGGGTGAAGGAAACAAGTAAAGCCCTTTTCATGTTCCACATGGGCCCGGGAGATATCTATGGCGAAGAGATCTCAGCCCCCATTGGCATTTTTCGATGTGCGCACGATATCTATGCAGACACTACCATTCCTGGTAGTCTCGGAGTAAAAGAAACAGGTCCTGGTCTGTCGCACGTAACGTTAGCTGGAACTCAGGTACTTTGCCTAGATCGGCATGTACTACATTCAATTCTTGCCAGAACCGAAGAGGATGCAGCGAAAGAGCTTCTTGGGAGGTCGTCAAATACTAAAGCTAAGTGGCAGCAGGCGGGCAAGAAACTTGTTAAAAGAGCTTCACACTCGACAGTTGAGGAACCTGGAGAGTACATCCGAAGAAAGAAGACTCCCAAGCTGTTCGACTTCTTCAAAAACATTTTGAACCAGCGACGATTTCTTACGATGGGTACTATTGCTCACTTTCCACTATTGCGAGACTTATCAGACGACGCTCGGCGCGAGTTGTGCTTGAATGCCCGATTTGAGGCACTGGATCGCTACACGGATGCGTATAAGGGCAACGGAGACAGTAACGGAACGGGCCACCGATTCTTCCTGCTACTAACTGGCCGTATCAATCTCGTTGCCAATGGCCCAAATAGTCATACCATTTCTCAGAGCACGAACTCGTCTACTTCGGACACGAGCCTTCGAGAGATTGGTACCGGCAAAGGCTTTGGAGAGTTTGAGATCTTGGTACCAGACGCACCAGCCTACATAGCTGCAGTGGCAGCAGAGCCTACAAAACTATTGTCGATTCCTGCAGAGATGTTTATGAGGCACTGGCCGTGCACAAACGAAGCTCGCGGAAATATCGAGTATCTGCGGACACAGATACCATCCTTCGCTTCGCTTGACCTCGAGCGGATCGCGTACTTGTATCACAGCTTCTCAGTTCAGGCACATGTGCGAGGAACCAGTACGTTTGTAGTCCCAACCGGCACCGCACATTCTGTCGTCTTGCCATTGTTTCTTACACACTCTCTACATATTTGTGGCTTGTCCATTGCACACAGGCATTTTTCAGTTCCATGACAGCAAGCGAGGTTCGCTTCCAGCAAAAGAGGTGTACTTGATCAAAGAAGGCACGTGTTGCATCCGCCAATATGTGTCCTTGATTAGCCGTCCAGACGCAGATTTCCGCAATGATCCGTGCGACGATGAACGCAACACTAGTCGGAATGGAGATACTCTGCCAGCTCAAACGAAGGAACAAGTGAAAACCATGAAAGTATTGGCGGCTGTGGCTGATGTCAGTGCTGGGCATGTCTTCTGGATGGATGCAGATCACCTTCCGATTACTTTAGTTGCAACATCAGCTTCCGTGACGATAGCCAGCATTCCCATCGACACGTTGAAAGCGATTGTGCCTCGGGGTCTGCTGGCCGGCCTCGAGGATCTAAGTGAACAGTTGGGTGCCCTCTACACGCAACAGTTTGAACTAGCCAAGCGAGCCACCGTCACATTGATGAACAAGAAATTGGCAGTACAGAGTCAAAAGCGAGCACCGACCCAACGGCTTCCAATAATTCAGCCTCGCGCTGTTCATTGTGTTTTCCTTACGGGGCAAGCTTGCGGTAGCGGCGAAGTCTCTTCTTCACAGACCCAACCGTGGACAATCAATGACTCCGATGACTCTGCAATTCATGATGATGCATCCATACGAACTCAAAAGATCAACGCGGGGTATAATGCTCAGCATCAAATTGAACGCTACAATATTCCCAACGAGCTGCCAGCCTCCAACCTGATAGGGTCGTTTCTAGACAGGAACCAAGATCGACAAGACGTAAATGTCAGTCAAGATCAGTTGTTGAGAATATCTGATCAGGGTTTTTCAAAGCAGGATGAACACAGCAGTCCTGAACTCACCGATGGATCCGTGCTTGTGCAACAAAAACCATTAAGCGGCCAGTTGCGTTTGGACGTCAAGGTTCCTGACGTTGGTCGTCTCAAGGACAAACCTACAAGTTCCGACAACGTAATGAAATTCACCGTGGCAACAACAATGTCAGACAGGAGAAAGGAATCGAAGAACAGTGATCGTAGAATTTCCGGGTTGCCAACGAATGATCAGGAGGTGACTACTGTTATCCAAGACGGATTAATGGTTTTTGAAGTTGACGTCCGTGCGCAAGTTCATGCACTGATGTGCATGGTCGGGTCGCCGATGCGAGCGATTCGCCTCGAGTCTTCCCGCACACCAGTGAACAGTTTGGGGAAATACTATGCTGATTGTCCGTCACCGTTTGCTAGGCTCGATGATTCCTACCGAAGACAACATGTGCTGTTGGAGCACCAATCCCCAACACCAAAGCCTCCCATCAAGCCACCCAAACACAAATCGACAAAGGCACTTCGGTCAAGCTGCAAATCGCTGCAAGCAATTGGTGTTTCTGACACCGCGGCTCACCCAGCACTGACACGAAAGCAAGGTTTTCTGACATCTCTACGCGTCAGGAATGCATCCCCTTTTGACGACAAGCGCGATTTTGTCGGCACAATTCTCCCTCGAATCCACCAGGGGAGACGATTCTTCTATGCTCTGGTTGACAGCGAGCTGCGTGAGTATGCTGACACGATTTCTCTCAATAATCTCGCTCAAACCCCATGCCTTCGTCGCTACAATCTGTGCAACCCGCGCCGAACCTGCTCAATAAATGACGTTCCAGTCATCCCAGGAGAAGCTGAGGCCTTACTGCGCCATAGCTTTTTATTGATCGTCGACGACGCGACACAGTTCTTCTTCACTGCATCCAGCGCAATTGACAAGCAGAAGTGGATGGCAGAGCTCACTCAGGCGTCTGTTCTTGGAGAGCTACAGCACTCAGTCTCAGTCAAACAGTCACCTCGACCTTCGCTCTCTGCGACGCCACCTGCAGACCCGGCAGCACTAGCGGCAGTGGTTGATGCATTCAAGGGCCGTCGAAAAGCAACGATAAAAGAGCGAAGGCGCTCATCGATTTTCGTGCCAAAGCCAAAACCCGACGACGCACTTCAAGTAGAATACCGCATCAGTTAAGTGAACGACTCATCATGAACATGAACTCTCGCACCTGGTTCAATTTGCTTGTGCACAATAGTGCACTGCCGCAGTCCATTGCCACACTGGCAGCACGAGCTAACTGTTCCGCTTCACCTTCAACTCATCTACTTGAGCTCCACAGTCGGGTACCACTGCTTGAGCGTGGCAACCAGCTCCCGGAAGCTGTCGTCCACCACCTTGTTGACGAGGATGGCGTCAAACACACCCGGCTGCTGCCCAAAGGCCAGTTCGCCTGCCGCATTCTTCACACGCAGCTGGATCTTGTCCTCCGTCTCGGTGGCGCGTCCACGCAGACGCTTCTCGAGCTCCTCCATGGAGGGCGGGGCGATGAAGAGGTACTTGGCACGGATGCCCGACTTCTTGACCTGCTCCACGCCTTGGATGTCAATGTCCAGGATGCATACCTTGCCCTTCTCTTGCACGTCCTGCACGGCGCGCTTGCTGGTGCCGTACACGTTGCCGTGCACCTCGGCGTGCTCCAGGAACAGGCCAGCCTCGATCTCCTTGAGCACCTTCTCCTTCTCCGTGAAGTGGTAGGCCACGCCGTCCACTTCGCCCTCACGCGGGCCGCGCGTCGTGTGGCTCACCGAGAAGCCGAAGGTGTTGGGGAACTTCTCCAGCAGCAGGTTGATGAGCGTCCCCTTGCCGACGCCCGACGGGCCGGCGATCACGATCGGCTCCAGCTGCAGGAAATACGGAAAATGTCAGTGCTAATAACTCAAGTTTCGGCTGTGCAAAGGCTGGACAAGAATTTGTATGCGAACCTCTGCGTGCGGCGGCTTGAAGGCTGAGAAGTGCTCGGCAGCGAAGGCCACCACGTCCTGCGGCTTCTCGAGCAGCAGCGCCGACATGAAGCTGCTGAGCAGCGTCTTGATCTCCGGGTGCGCCTCCACGTAGACCGCGTGGTCCTTCTTGAGCGCCTCCTTGCGCTCGTTGAGTAGAGACAGCTCCTCGAACGAGAGCGACTCCAGCACCTTGGTCGTCTCCTGCTCCGCCGTGCTCATGATCGTGTCGTCACTATTGGCTGTTGCGTCATGCGCTTCATATGAAGTAGTTATATGAAGTGATATTTTCACTTAGTATCGTTACTTTATGTAAGTGACGAGGCAACTTCAACTGTTTGTTGCAATGCAACTCGCTACACAACCCCCTCTTGGACAGCAGCTTACGGCGCTTACATATCTACTTGCAGGGCTACGTTACTGCTACGATAGCTACTGTAGCACGCTGGCGTTGGCTGATAAATTCACTTCTTCACCCTGTGCAGGCGCGTCGTATTGAGCTGCGTGTGCCGGAGGATACTGGGGAGCACCCGGAGCTGCCACCGAGCCGAACGCGGGAGGCTGTGCCGCGGGAGCAGGTTCTGGGGCAGCGAGGGCAGCATCAGCCAGCTTGGGGTTGAAGATTTTGAACTGAGGCGGGCCACGGGCCGCAGCGCCAGCATTAGGAGGTGCGTTTCCAGGGTACCCGCCAGTTAAAGACGTACGCGGTTTGTTTGCGTACGCGGAGGCGTACGGGTTCACGCCAGCGGCGGGAGCGGTAGGAGCAGGTCCTTCGGCTGCGATGTTCTCAGCCGAGGCGGGTGCCGGTGGCATCGTGACGGCTGGAGGCGGGGCCGTGACCTTGATTTCACGCTTGTTACCGAACTTGGCAGTCAGCTCCTCGTTGCCCACGCTGGAACCGAAGCCATCAGCCTGAATGGGACGATAGTCCTTCGGACGAGCGAATCGCGACGGTCCACCACGAGGAATAGCACTGTGCGTAGCGGCAGCGTACAAGTTGTTCTGCGGCATCTGTTGCTGTGGCATCCCCATGGGAGGGTCCTGCATCGCCGAATAGTCTCCGCTGAGCGGGGGTGGGGCGATGACCGGTCGGGGTGCCATGGGGTCTACAGATGGGGTGATTCCCGGCGGCAGCATCGATGCGGCTTGAGTCGGGTCTTCGTGCCGGAACTGCAGAGGGAGCAGAAACTGGCGGATGTTGTCTCCCTTGGCCACGTCGTAGGCCGTGCGGCCGTTTCGGTTGCGCAGCGCGGGGTTGGCGCCATGGTTCACCAGGAACTTGACAGCATCGTCTCGATTCTGCGCAGCCGCATAGTGCAGCGGCGAGTTCTGACGCGGACACGTGGCGTTCACGTCCACGTTGTGGGCGAGCAGGATCTCGAGGAAGTCCACGCGACCGTAGTACGCCGCCGTGTGGATGGGCAGGTTCCCCGCGTCGTTTTTGGCGTTCGGGTCGATGTTTTCCTCATCCAGCATGCGCACGAACTTGTCAAGCATCCCCTGCTCAATCGCAGCGTGGAACGCCTGCTCGGGCGTGAGCGTGGGCGCCAGCAGCTCGCCCAAGTTCTTCACGTTGAGCTTGTCAGCAAAGTAGCCGAACATTTTTTGTCGCGTGGGTTTTACGGGGTGATACTCGCGCTACAGCGATCTAGAGCAGATGGATACACAGACGAGAGACACAGCAGAGGAGGAAACTACCTTATCACCTGGAAGACGGCGCAGATAGAGTGCTTGGTTCCTTCGCGTGCGTAGCGTCGTCTGAGCTTTGACTGAATCGCCACGCGGTACAATGGTGTGCGTGTGTGTGACGAGATATGTAACATCAGTGGCGCTTTTAGGATGATGGCTACGCCATGTTCCCCTTTGGAATTTAGTGGCATCAGCCACTCACGATCTGGTGTGGTGCACAACATGTAGCCATGTTTGCCCTCTCGCATGCGGGTTCATTGTCGCAATGTCCGCAATCAGAGAATCCAGCTTGTTCATTCTCAATTAAGCGCTGTCGAACAACATCTACGAGAGATGATTCCGGTTCCTGCTGCCCAGCTACTGCCGCAGACGGCGGCCGACATTCCGCAGCGCTCGTATGCACCCATGAAGGACCCCAAGACGGGACTGGACACTACCAACGCCGAGTGCGCGCGCTGCCACAAGGGTTTGTTTGAGAAGGACATCGTGAAGCAGCCGCAGTGTGGCCACCTGTTCCACGCGCACTGCATCGACAACCACCTGCGGACGGAGATCTCCTGCCCCGTGTGTCACGTGCAGGTGCTGTTCCCTGCCATGGCCACCACGATCGTGCATGACGCCAGAGCCGCCGGGTCGGTCTACCCGTCGGCCCAGCTGCCTCCCCGAGCGGTGCCCGTGGCGACGGCCTTCGTGCCGTCGGACAGCACCGACTCGCGCGACTACGCGGTGTGTCGTGAGTGCGGTCAGACGTTCTACCGGGACCCGACCAAGGTCCGCCCCGAGACCAACGCCTGGTACCGCTGCCAGCGCTGCGCACAGACAGACATCGTTGATTTCATCAAAGGCAGTTTTTGTGTGCTGCAGTGAGTGACGTGCCAACACCAGTTGTGCAGCTACTGGTACCAACAGGGAAGTTGTTGCGGCTGCTCTGCTGGGATCCGGAGGTATCACTGCTGAGCCGCTCCTTTTTATATATCACCATCATTTTGTACGCTTAGCAAAGTCGTAGTGAAGAAGAACAAGTACCAAACAGTAAGGTCAAACACGATTCCCTTCGCTATGTCATCTTAAGCTGCTAAACTTGCTTCCAAAGATGCTCATTTTGTAACTTCGCCGACCTCGAAATCAATAAAAATCGAGAAATAATGCGGAGACTCCATCTCGAAGTTTTCAGCCTTGTTGGAAGTGGACACGTGCCTGCCGTAAGAAGGGTATTGGGCTCACGCGCGAACAACACCACCGTTTCAACTTGATTGAAACCTTCAAGTGTTGGGCAGGATTACTCTCTTTCGTACCGAAGATTGTACCGGTTGGGGTAATTTATGTGGGAAACACAATTCCCGTTGCTGCCGTTCATAATGGTTAAGGTGAGGAGGACGAGGACTAAGGACGGGGACCGCAAGCGGCCGTCGGCAAAGCCGAGGGTCCTCCTGAAGGAGGGCGACTGGCTGGGTGTGTACCTCTTTCTTTTCTTTATCTTATTCACGCTGGCCAAGCTGACGAATTGCTGCTCCCATTCTGTTGATATGTCACGTGCAGATGTGATGGACGGCGACGGTGTGTGGAACGTGGCTCGAGTGCTGTGCACCCCGTCACCAGAAGAGGTGCTCTAGCGACGCCATTTTAGCTGTACTCGCGGGTTACTGGGTACGTCCGTAGTTGACAGTTAGTAATTGCTGGTTGTTGTGCTGCAGGTGGAGATCACGTATGACGGCTGGCCGCAGGAATATGACGAGGTCGTGCGTGTCGATAGTGACCGCGTGGCGCCCTACCACACATTCACGTGGTCTGTCAAGTGCTGGGTCAAGTATCTGAACTGGCCGTTGTGGCCCTCCCTGGTGCGTAGCGTCCGTCCTGCAGTCACACTGCCAAGGCTAATGGTGGTGGATTGCTTTATGCTGCAGATTACGATTCGGACGCCAGGGACGCAAGAAGGCATTCGGAACCTCGCAGCTGAGCATCGACTCTATGTAGATTTTTTAGACAACCCCAGCTTTGCCAAACGCGACAGGTATGAATTATCCTTCACGAATGCGGGTGGGCATAGTATAGTACCTTATCGTGACAGTTTGTGCGATGATATTATGCTGGTTGCTATGATAGGTGCTGGCAAAAGAAGTCGCAGGTGCGGACATTCGAAGACAACTACGACAATAAGCGCACGGGATCGACTGGTGAGCATTTTGAACGAGCACTGGGGTGGGTGCTGCAATCAGATGCTTCTACGAAGATGCCCAGGTTTGTTTTGGGTACTCTACCTATGGAATACAAGTTCAGCCCGACGGAATCCGTCGAGGCAGTGCGAAGAAACAGGGGCGACGAACTATGGTTCCAGAACTTCACTCACAACAGAATGCACCATCAGAGGAGTCACGTCTACGAAACAATCGGGGATGAAGAAGACGACAGACCAAGCGATGACTCAATTCCACCAACGCTAAACGAAAGGCGGTTAAATTTGTCAGCGATGAAGGATGAGCCTCAAGTGATAATCAACGAGAAGAAGCGGCCGCCTGATATGAAGATAGACCTGGATCCGCATGCGGAGGATGAAGTGCCATACGAGCTAGAACCGATGGATAGCAGTGATGATTACGAGAGTGGAGGCGAACAGGAAAATAGTCGGCCAAAGAGGAGGCGCTTGCAGACCAAACGACGATCAGCTGGGTTATCCAAGTCAAGAAAGGCGGGGCAAAAAGAACCAAGACGTTCTGCATCGCCTCAAGCAAGTAAGGCCCCAAAACCCGTGGCTCAGTATTCCGTGAAAGACAACAGACGAAGTCAGTCAAAAGGTACACACATATCTGGAGGGATACCAACTATTCTATGAAGCATAAATTGATGATGGTTTTTGGTGATGTGCAGGACGAGCTAAGATGGCTGCCAGGCGAAGCTTTCCCCCTCTCGGAGGACTTCTCAACTTGAGCACGAGTGATGAACTGGTAACAATTCGATCGCCAGCTGCATTTTCGGATAGTGATGAGGTCGATGAAACACAGCAAGTTCTGAATATCGTTCAATGGGATACAGTCCCTGCTGCTAACCACCGCCCAGAGCGGTCAGGAAGAAGCGAAAGAGAGATCGAGTTTGATGGCAGCTTCCTATCAGAGGCAACACCTTCAATTCGGTCTAAGGCGGTGATCGAGCGTAAAATCGCAAATGCCGAAAAACAGCTTCAAGCACTGATACAGGGAAAACAACTAGCTTCTGAAAAGGCTTCGAGAAAAGAACCGGCTGAACCAAATGACCCCAGCCCCTCGTCTACTGGAGGTAAGTCTATGCCTCTCTTGCTCTCACTCCACAGTATAGCTCATCATTTGTGATCATATACATGTAGCGCAAGGTATGTCCCAGCTAATCTCGCCTTCTGTCAACAAAATGGAACCGCATCGATCAAAACGATCAAATTTGGAGCTGTCACGAACAGCTGATAAAGTGCATGTATCTGTGGTCTTGCCAAAGATGAACGTACATGTACCTCGCGAAGGTATACTCAAAGGAATTTCCTTGGCAACTTTGGGCATAATTGATTTAAGCAAAGGAATAATGGCGTGCCTTATATAATGTTGCGCGTGAACAGGAAAGACTATGGAGACCTCGGCGGGCTTCGGCCAGCATTCAATGGGGCTGGGTTCCTCACTCATCCCCGCCAGCAAAACTGACAGCTCTGACAGTGAGGAATCAAAAGGCACCTTTGATGAAAAGACGGTAGAAAGTGTCCGGGGAAATATCGAGGAGAACGGAAGCATGGGAGAAGCTGATGCAAAGAACTCAGCAGTGGTGGTAACCTCTGTCGAGCAAAACCATTCAGCTTTGCCGGATGCGGATACACACAGCAACCGCGATGATGACGGCTCCGAGGAGCCACGTCGACGATTCTGTGTGATGCAAGCAGACAAAGAAGGTAAACCCTTATGATGCTACGGGGTTTCTGGGCCTATTGGCACCATTGTGAACATGTTTCACGTTTACTAACTCGCGTTTGGCTGCGGTTCTCACTTATCACAGATGCAGATGCCACCGAGAAAGTGAAGTGCTCTAAGAAGACTGTCATCAGTGTACCAAGAAAGTTTGACGAAGCCTCAGCTTCTCAAGCACCCACTTGCTGCACTAACTCGATGCTTCGCATCGCGCCACCACCTCGACTTCGCTTCTCGGCTTCAGATGTCCGGACTGGCGCTGCATTGGCTTCTCCGTCGACATCCGTGTTCAGCTCCAGCAAAGGATTTTCAATGGAGTCGTGGTTCAAGCGCAAATTGATGGCAGATTTCATGAGCGGTGGGACCTAATGCTCGCCAGCATCATCGTGCAAAGGTTTTGGTTAATTATGCCAGCACTGATGTGGTCTTCACATACCTCGATTATGTTTCGAAGTTCAATAGAAGTAAAAGCTGGTGCTACCGTTCAAGTTGCTCTTTCCGGTTTAGGCCACAGGAACAAAAAGTCCAATATTCGCGAAATATGCGTGTGTCCCATGGGTGTTATTTACGAGACAATACGCCATGGCGTAAATAACTGCCCAATTGGAATATAATTGGATTATATCCATAAATATCGCAGCTTAGACAAATTATGCTGTCATTTTGTACGTAGCTGACTTGCATCAGCAAAAACCATATATATTTAATAAAACCTTATGAATGAGAAAAAAATCTATCTGCATGTGGTCAGTGACTGTTGTATCTATAAAATACGCGATGTATCGCTAAATAACAACCATTTATTAATAATTTGGAAGGCTAAAACAGAGCCACACGGGGTACTAAAGAAGATCTAACCTCATTTATCAACCCTACAGCTTTACAATATTCCCAATACCGCCACTCAAGTCGTCAATCTCCTCAACCGTCAGTAAGAGGACGAGACAGTTAACCTTGTCTCCATACGCAGGAAATGGGTTCTCCTTTGAAATAAGATTTTTGAGACATAAATGTAGCCAATTGTTTCCAATAGGATCGTACTTATTCCAAACGTAACCGCGCTTGCCTGATGGACGCAAATCTACTAGAAATAACGCCTATACTGCCAAATATTGGCATCTGCTATTTGTAAAATTCTTGTTAATGAGAAAAATCTCTGAATTCGTTTTTTATGCAAAACAAAAACCATACGACAGGACTAACGTTTTGATGCTGTTATCTATTGTGGCTGACGCATTGATGAATGTTAAAAAATATTTTTTACCAAAAATTGCCTTATAAGGCGTAATTTTAAATCAAATGACAAAATTGCTCGTCATTAAGGCTGTTTTCGGTGGCTAAAATGGACGGCAAAATAGATGCAAAGCACAATATAATACGTCAAACGAACGGATCTAAGTACGAATCCCACATCACTGGACTCATTTTGAGCCTTTTCCATCTAAAGGCAGCTCCGAGATTTCTACATATAATACTCCTGGTACTTGCGAAGCAACAGCTGACTGGAAAATTATCTCCCATTTTCAAACACTAAAAATCCGCGTTTTGGACAACTTTAGTTAATCGTATCGGAAAGAACTTGTTTTAACGTGATAATTGTGACACGATTTTATTACCAATTATTATTAATAACAGTTTTAGTTGAAACAATAATTGGGAAATAGCGATCCCCAATTATTTTTAGTCCGAAAACAATCGAACCCAACTGATTTGATACGACCCAATTGAATCCCAATTTTTTTCTGCTAGTTCATAGTTCAAACAATTCACGGTTCCAGCATATCGTACCGCTCGCTGTCCATGGTGACCAAGAAGAAGACGCTCCACAGCTCATCGCCACGACAGAGTGTCGTGCTCACCAAGGGCGACTGGCTTGGTGCGCTGCTCTCGCATTCCGCAAGTATGCGTCACCAAACGAACTGTTGTTTAAATCTGCCTATTTTCCCTGCAGATGTGATGGATCAGGACGGCGTTTGGAACGTCGCTCGCGTTCTGAGTGTGCCGTCGCCTGAAGAGGTTGCAAGCGCTTCGGTCCGATTCCGATTGTTCTTGCCACTTTGTTCGCTATCATAGATACGATGCCAATCAACTGAAATACTGCTCGTGATCGGCAGGTTGAAGTCATGTACGACGGTTGGCCGGAGGAGTACGACGAGGTCGTGCGTGTGGACAGCGACCGTGTGGCTCCGTATCACACGTTCACGTGGGCTGTCAAGTGCTGGGTCAAGTACCTCAACTGGCCCATGTGGCCTTCAGTGGTGTGCAGTGCTAACCGTTTTTACGGCTAGTTTGGGTACCTTTGTGCTCACATGTTTTCACGTGTGTGCAGATTACAATTCGGACGCCTGGGACGGCTGACGGCATCAAGAACCTCGCGATGGAGAATCGCCTGTACGTGGATTTTCTGGACGACTCCAACTTTGCCAAACGGGACCGGTTCGTGCTGGTAGAACTTGAAGACTTGTGTTTTGCGTTGACCAGTTGCTGATTTTGTTTGATGTACGGTGGTGATGATAATGCAGGTGTTGGCAGAAGAAGCGGCAAGTGAAGACATTTGATGGCAATTATGACAAGAATCGGATGGGGACGAATGGTGCTCAGTTCGAGCGAGCTCTCGAGTTTGTGCTCCGATCGGATTCAACCACTAAAATGCCGACCTTTGCCAGAGGTACACTACCCATGCAGTACGAACATTCAACGACAGAGTCTGTCGAAAGAATGCGGAAAAACATGGGCAACGGACTTTGGTATCGGAACTTCGCGAATAACAAAGAGCGCCACATGCACACACATGTCTACGAGGCGATAGGAGATGACGATGAAGACTCCGCCAGTGATGACGCTGTACCGGTACCAAAATTGAAAGTACGAAGGCCAAAAACTTCAGCAACAGAAGAGGAGCAGCACTCGTCAAGTACACAGAAGAAGAAGCGAGCACTTCCTGCAAATAAGCGGCCCGTCACAGTGAAAATTGAGCAGGAACCGCTCGCAGAGGTCGAAGTACCCTATGAACTTGAAGAGATGAACAGCAGTGATGATCAGGAGAGCGAACGTGAACGAGACGCTGCGCTTACGAAGAAAAGAAGACTGCAAACTGGAAGACGATCGGTCGTGTCTCCAGTGGCAAACAGAGCTGTGTCTGAAAAAGGAAGGCTCTCAGCCTCTCCGCAAGAAAGAAATGTTGCAGCAACAATGCCGCGGCATGTTACCATAATGTTGGATGAGATTATCGTTGACGACGATGAGGATAGCGAACACTTGAAACAGTCGGTAAATACCAAACAAAAGGTAGGATCCCGTGGCGTCGCTGCCCAAAAAATCTCTACCCCCAAAACACCGAGACAGAGTAGATCACCAAGACGGCCAACAACCCCGTTGTCTTTCATCGAGCAGCGTATTGCGTTTGCCAAGGGGGTGTTACAAGATCTGGACAAGGAGAAGCAGGAAGCGACCAAAGTCATTGCAACAAAAGAACGGCAAAAGAGGCCCAGTCCCTCCTTGTCTGACTGTAAGTACTTGTACGTGTGCTCCAACCTGTTTGTTGATCAGCAGTTGAATCTTCCATATGATGATGCTTGCAGCCCACGAAGGATCCCAGATGAGCTTGCCCAGTGCGAAGATAATGGGCCCACGACTGCACCAACAAGAAAGTCCAGGCCAATCCTTTCTCCGAGTGGATGATAAGGAAAATCGATCTCCAGTCGTGACGAGGACTGATGGGGATCGTCAAGGTATGATAAAGCAATGAAACTGGCATAACAGTATCGACTATAGTAGTCCATTGCTGAAAAAAGATACCAACGGGTTGTGTATGTTGTGTTGCACGTTAGCAGGAAGATCCCCGGAGACTCCACTTGACCTCGACTTGCAATCTAATCAGATAGATCACTCGTTTCTTTCAGTAGATGAAGCCTACAGTCCCGACGACCAAGAGTCAAAGGGTGTTCCAACACCACTTGATGAAGAGGTATCGATGGATATCCGAAGTGAGCTCAAAGAGATCAAGTATGTAGAGAAAGCTGAGGCGAAACCCCTAGCTGACCCCAAAGAGGTCAAGCGTGTAAAGAAAGCTGAGGCGAAGTCCCTAGCTGAGTTGAAAATCGTTGCCGGTGCAAAGCAGCTAGCTGAGGAAAAGTCAGACGACGATGACAGTGTCGAGGAAAAATCTCAAGAGGTGCGTCGGCGTTTTTGTGTGATGCGAGCAGACTTAGAAGGTAAGCCTTCATGGAGGTAGCCTTAGTGAGAGCAGGGACTGTTGAAACTCTGACCTAAGTTTGGTTATACGTGGTTGTGGCAGGCGCATTGGAGATTGATGAACACGAAAAAACGAAAGTGAGGGCCTCCAAGAAGACAGTGATCAGTGTGCCGCGAAAGTTTGATGAGCCCGTCAAGGAAGTGTCACATGTATTTACGAGTTCGACAGACTCTATGCTGCGTATTGCGTCTCCTCCTCCACTTCTGATTTCTGATTGTGGAGATCACTCTAGCGTGGCGCTAGCATCTCCTTCTACGGCAGTTTTCAGCTCTAGCGAAGGATTTTCGATGGAGAAGTGGTTCAAGCGCAAACTGACTGCTAACTACACGAACAGCAGTACGTGATGGGCACACAAGCATTGCGCCGGTAATTTAGTAGTGGGGTATGTAGCGTAGTGTATGCGACCCATGCATACACAGATGCAGTGGAGTGCTTCGAAAAGCACATATTTAGTGTTCGTGTGGCCAGCGTGAACACGGCTCAAGGCAACAAGAATGATCCGAAAGCAGTGCTGATGATCTACCAATCTATTCTTGCACATGGTACTAACTAGCAACACTTACCTGCCTCGTGCCGACCTCAGATCACAAGACGGACAAGCGGATGGAAAGCCAAAGCGACGATGAAGACGGTCTTAAGGACATACTGGAATGCAAGCGAAGACCGCTGTATACAGTCCGCCAACCGCCGTTGATTCAGCCTTTGCGATTGTCTGTGTTCACTCAAAAGACCTGCTCCCACCTTGGAATTCCTCCAGAGGATCTTGCCCATGAATGGGTAGTGCTGTTTCAAGCGATTAGCAGCGGAAAGATGGGCGAAGGCATGCCACTTCAAATTCCTGATACGGTTTTGCTCAGCCCAAGTGGGTACGTCACTACCAATCTTATGAACTAGTGCGATCAAATGCTAACTGGGGTCTGAACGTAGGCAACCGAGCGTCTGGTACTCAACATCACCAGCAGGCTTAGTCAAAGCTAAGGACCTAATGGTGAGCTTGACTTCGCCACTCTACCACGTGCACAAACCTGACCATTTTTACTTCGATTTTACAGCGTGTCTCTCCTCAAGCAATTCTTGAAGCGTTCCAGAAATCGTTGCCTTCTCAACATTTATCTGCCTGCGCGGATGATATCACTGCTGTGCGCCGCCAGGGTTTCGAGGTGAATACCCTCTCTCGACAGCAGCTTAAAGTGAGTAGTCGATACAAACATGGCTGTCATTTTCTTTACCTGAACTGTGTCGTGAAAGGCGTTTTGCAGTGATATGGAACTCCCTAGCATCTGCCTTCCACTGGAACCGGCATCAACTGGTGCTTCGAACTCCAACTCTGTTCGATCGGGGCTGACTAAGGGGGTATTCTGCTTACAGCGACACCTTCCGCGTCAGAACAATACCAGTTTCTTGATTGTTTGGAGACATTTGCCAGCACTGCCTTGCAGCGGACAATCAGATAATATTGCCAGAACTACTCACTCAGTACCAGGAGGCTACGATACGAGCCGTAAAAGGAACGACACGAGCAAGCGATACACCCCACGCGCTTACTCGGACGTGTTTCTTTTGGACCAACATAAAGTGGATAGCGTGCACGCTCGCGATGGTAAAATTGAAGATAGCGCTGACATGACCGAAAACCAAACAAGATTGCAAAACAATCGCCGACTGGTGCATCTCGATATCGAGCCTGACAGCTCTATGTGGAAGACTCTTCGGCAGGGTGGATTCGATCCTGATGTGATGGCTCCGTTGTTGTTCTACATGAAGCGAGTGACTTCGGAGATCGTGAACTGCATTAATCTGGGGCGCAACTCGCAGCAGGCTTGTGGTACGTTGAAACAAAGGATGAAAAAGCTTTGGGTGCCGTTATGACTGACTCGTATTTGTGTGCGATCGTCTACTCAACCAGGTCTAGCGTGCGAGTTCTTCATCGGTGAACACAACCGAAGTGTGTACTTCTCAGCGTTGCGTGGCATCCAGTGGGTTGCTAGCGCTCCATCCTGGGAACTTTTGCGTGACGTTGATTCTCTCTCACGCTCACTTTGCGACTTCTACGGTGCCAGTGTATCTAGTCCCCGTCTTGACGGGACTAATGACAGAAGACAAGGCTCGTCCTCACCTCTGAAGCCTCGTTCTCCGATAGGTAGTGGCAGAGCGATGTACTACGAGCAGAACCCGCGTTTTCCATCCGTCCACACGCCATTTGCTGTCGAGAAGCAGTGGCTTCATCGCTCTCAGTTGCTGGCCCCCGACATTTCGCCGCGTTACATCGGTGCATCCGTGCCGAAAGTTTATCGGAACGGGTTTTTTCAGTCCTTGTTGACAGCGGACCAGGTTGATTCGGTAGTTCGGTCTAATCTCTCACCACAAGCACCATCATCCCTAGCGGAAGTACGTCGTGAACAGCCTCATTTGTCTCCTCGAAGTATTTCGTTTCGGCGACGGACTGCTAAGAGTTCAAACGAAAGTGGTGAGGATTCCGGTGCGAAGACATGTAGAAGGTAAATCAACAACTAACGTCAGTACAAATGCTCCATTTACACATTCGACAATGGCCCGCCTCCTTCACAATAGCTGCCCTTCACTTCCTCTGTAGTCGACTCTTGAAGCCCTGCGTAAGCCATCCCAGGATGTTCCAAGGCTTGTTGTCCACTTCGTAGCGAGATCCGCCAGACCAGTCCTGATAGAAGTCGCGCTCGCGCTCGGATGCTTGGTGAGATGCAGTTTGTTCTGATCCCTCGATCTTCGACGTCTTTCCAGTGTTAATACGCTCGGACAATTTGGCAGGTGGGTTCATCAGGTCCTTCCGCCGGCCGCTTCCTCCCACACTTTCCAGGTTAGGAAGGCCGCAACCTTCGACGGACGGAGCCACAGGCTTACACTCCTCCCTAGAATCACTCAACATCTCGGTGTCCGGCATGCTGGCATCCTCCTTTGGCACTTCTTGCGAAGGCGCTGGATTTTCAACTGGCTTGGACTCCAAAGTCAAGACTTCTACTGCAGGTTGGGCTTCAGGCTCCGCATCAGGACGGACTTCCGTTTTGACGACAAACTCCGTGTGGTTGGCCACGAAGCTGGAGTTGCTGTCCCTGGCAATGCTTGAAGATCTGGAGCTTGAGTCGCGGATGGAAGGGGGAGGTGAAAGGGAAGACGCAACCATGGAAGAGCTTGTATCGGTCAGTACCTCAATTACTGATTAAAAAACGAGCCATACCACACATACACAGTCAACACTATGCACGCACGGAAGGCAGAGAGCTACGCACAGGCACGAATGCACGCACCCATCCACCCGTACTACAACTGCAGGTACAGACGGACGGAAGGAACGTCAAATTAACCTTTAACGCGTCGGGGTCGGGTGTTGCGGCGGGGAGGTGGCGCTGGAGCTGCGGCACGCTTGTTCCGACGGGTACCCCGCCGTCCTGGAGCCGCAGCTTCCTCCACTTCGTCGCCACTTTCCTCCGGTTCGTCGGCTTCCGGCTCCTCTTCCTTTTCTTCGCTTTCGTCTTCATCTAAACACCAAGAAGAACAAAAGGCAGAACACATCCACCATCACTTCTCTGCCACTGCCAACCAACAGTTAGATCCTAAACTAGCCACGAACCTTCCGACTGCTCGTGCTTCACGGCCTTCTTCGGCGGGCGACCAGGGCCGCGCTTGCCTGACTTGAGGCCCAGAGGCGAGGAAGAAGTTATCTTCCCCGTCAAAGTCGGTGCCGTCGAGTAGCCATACAGGTCCTGGTAGCGGTTGCTGAAGTCCCTGTAGAGATGGAACCACTGCTCCGTGGAGCATTCCTTCTTCTTCTCCTCCAGAGGCTCCGACATCTTGCTCGAGTACTCAATAGGGAGCGTGCCCGGGCCCGAGAACAGCAGCGGCGATGTGCCCGCTTTGGCTCGTTGCGTGCCTTCCACGAACTTGGGGAAGTTCTTGCCAATGTTCTTGGACGCGCGCTCCTCGAAGCCGTCGCGGAACGACGCCACGTTCTTCTTCTGCATCCAGCAGCGCGAGCGTTTGTCCTCATTGAACGAGTCGTAGAACTCGACGTAGAGCTTCGTCTCCTCCTCGAGGCCATGGGCGGCCAGCGCCGTCGTGGGCGCGCGTAGTACCACCTGAAAGAGAGCGCAGCAAAATAGTATTCATACACAATAAAGTATCATCAGCTACAGTTCTATAAATAGATGGGTAGTAGCAATACTACTACGTACGAAGGCTGGCCACCAGGGCCATTTGGTGAGCTTGGCCCAGCACTTCTTGACGATCGTGTACGTGTGCAGCGGGGCCAGACGCTGCGTGGCCACGCCGACCCACTGGTTGTAATCCTCGCCCCAGCCATCGTACTTGATCTCCACCTTGTCCTCATCCTCCTCTTTACCCACGTCCACGATCACGCCCGTGTTCCAGATACCCTCGTCGTCCAGCACGTCTACAAAGAGAAGAGAGGAGGGAGAGGGGTTAGAGAGTGATGGTTAAAGAGGGAGGAAGGGGGGCCAGCTAGAGGATTGAGGGGAGAGGGACACGCACCCACGCGCAGTCCGATGTCGAGCGGCATTTCCTTCACCATGGCGCCTCCTGCTCTTCTTGCTTGCTTTTTTCCCCTTGTTTGGTTTCCCGCGCGAATTGATTGATGTGCGACGGGATCAGTTTGATTGGGTGAAACAAGTATCTTACTGGAACCAAGTTACAGTCCCGAAATGACTGTACATGGAGGGTTTTCGTCCCATATATAGTAGTCAATGGCAACTTCAACAACTTGTTGCCTTGCAGCTGCCTTTTTCAGTGCCGGTAGCTCCTGCTGCGTGTCATACTCCTTTCGTACTCGCGTGATGTCTTCCGCATA
>LGSN01000551.1:0-24845 GCA_001314375.1 Phytophthora podocarpi | reverse complement strand
TGTCCGGCCATTGAAACGCGCCTTCAGCGCCTCTAACGAGGAGATGTCGACGCCCTGCAGCGTGATGCTGCTGTCCTGAGACTCGGAGAAGAACGTGCGGTCCAGAACAACTTGGCCAGAGGCGGAGCGCGCAACATTGAGAGCGCGGAGAGTGAGACGAAGAGCACCAGGGTCGCACTCGATCGACAGCTCCTTGCCTACTTGTGCAGACACTGCAGCGCGACGACAAACACCTTCAGCGCTTCATCACGTTAGACATGAGGTGCCCCTCGTTGTCTTCCTTCTTGTTCAGTTTGTCTGAGCACGGCACGTCGGACATCTTAAAACACCTTCTAATTCTGACACCCGTGCGATTTACAAAACAAATATGGGTGAAATCGCATGCGATTTCGACGTGATTTTTTCTTATTCTGACACCCCTATTATTCGTGGAACTGTCTGCTACGACAACATTTTCGCGAAAAGAAGACACTCCTAGTGCTCAACTTGCCGAAGTAAATACGTTAGCAGCTGCGCTATCTCGATATACTCGAGTTTCACCTGTCACGCCGTCCCACCAAGAACACCTTGCCAGACTAAATCTTTCCCAGGGCCTGTGAGTCAAAACCTGATCATGAAATGGGTCCGACTACAGATGACAGTGCAAAGATAGCACTGAGCACGAACGCTTATTTTTGGTTGACTGTGGGGAATTTATCAATTTCGAGCGTGACTTCATTTATTAGGCACGCGTACCGATATTCAGCAATGTCTTTCCGAAGGAAGGGAAGTACTACAAGTGTCAACGTTGTCTATTCACTCGTGCCAGCTCACCCTCTCCCGACAGTTGATTTGTCCAAGTCTTTCCGAGGCCGACTTCTACCAGCGAGTGTTCACACATACATCCGCCGTCGCTACTACAAGTATTACCGAGAAGTCTTGTTATGCGCCGCACTGTCTTACTGCCTAAACGCCATATTACCGGTGGTCAAGGCGCCAGTGGGGCGCGTTCTCGCGTTGTTGGCAGTTCTACTCTGGATGCCAGTAGGTCTCGGGAGTATCACAACACTACGTTACGATATCGTGCGGTTGGTCTCGCGCACCTTCGACTTCTGGTTCTTTTCCGCTATTACTAGCGTGATTACCGTCACTATGTCGATGTACTTCGGAGATTTACGGTCAGTTCGGATGTTGATCGATTGGATTGGATATCACCACGTCATTTGCGTTGATGCGCATGTGCTAGGGCTCAAAAGTCTCACCTACTTCTTGATCGCCTCGATTTTGTCTGCTTCCATTGTACTTGCCTGGATCATGTTTGGACACGTCGACGGGGGCTCCGCGTTTTCAATCATGAAATACGAAAATATGCACGGAATCTTTGAACTCTCCGGTCTCGATGTCATTGGAAATGGTTTGGTATCGCTGGGTTTGCTCCTCGCAAGAATTGTTTTCAGAAAGCGAAAAGTGCTGAGGTCACGGTGCAAGAGGTCATCAACAATTGTTGAGTGTGCAATTTATCGTTGCAGACTAAAGCTAGAGCCCCTCCGAGGGCCAACGGTCTCGGTGGCGTGGGCACGCGACGATCCCAAGTTTGATTCAAAAGAATCTTCCTTGCGAGAAGCAGATATCGTCCAGCACTTGTCGTTTATAAGATTCCAGCAGACATTCGACGCAACGAACACTCTACTTCCTTGGAAATTCGCGCAGCTTGTCTTCTTCCCTAACTGGTTGCTGGTGGTACTCTACATTGTCGGAGCAGCAGGGCTACTTACATCGCATGCTCTTCTAATTCACGAATTAAACGAACTAGTCGAAACGGAGTCAGATGAACAGCTCGAAGTGTTGGCATCGTGGATGTCACTGCTGTGTACAATTATCTTCACGACTTCCTTCGCTGCCTTTTACGAACGGCGGTTGCTCAAGCTTCTTTTCTCCTCCTTCGACTTCGCGTTCTACTCTCTCCAAATCACGTCGGCAGATATCTGCGTTTGTAGTCTGTATGGTTGGGACCAACCGCAATGTCTGATGGTGCTGTCGTGGTGGCTTTGGGCACACTGGGTATTCACATTGGATGCATTGACACCTGCCATGCGGCGCATGCTCAAGTTTCGCGTCCACGTTGCAGCGCCAATCTTCTGTCTCCTGCTTCTCGACCACATCGTGTTGATCTGCCAGATCTTCTTTGTTGCTGATACGAAGCTGCAGGAATCAGTCATTTTTGAGGGGACAGTTTGGAGGCAGCAGTTTAGTATCCGAGCCATTCCTTTCTACGTCAGTCGATCGTTGACACTTTTTCTGTGGTGCTTGCGATTAATTGCCCGACTCGGATCGTCTTCCGACGATGATGTCGCCATTCTCCGCGGAACGGTTTGCTACGACAACTTTTTCGCGAAAGGGAGATTGCAAAGTTCACAAATTAACCAGATAGTCGAAATCAACGCATTAGCAGCAAGAACTCGAGTGTCACCTGTCACGTCGTTCCACCAAGAAAATGCCACGTAAAGACAATCTTTCGAGTCAAGTGAATATGCTACAATGACATTGCACCAAGGATCTTGCCATGTAAACTAACTTCCAAGGAATGACACAGCAACTACATTTGTAGGCTATCAAATATAGCTTCCAGCACATCCAAATTGGTCTGTGGTTGGAAGACATTTGTGGCTTCGTGACTTCCAGAACTGTTAATCTGCTGCCATTAGATAGTAGCGACAACAGGCCCAAGGAGATAAATCATGCTTGGGGGAGCAGGTGCAACAGTTGGAGTCGAATACGCTCTTGTACCTGCTAAGCCACTTCCAACTATTGATCTATCCAAGTCCGTCAGAGGAGAGCTACTTCCACCAAAAGCTCATGCAGTTATTCATCGTCTTCTCACCAAGTATCATCGTCCACTATTGCTGGCAAACATGATCGGGATGGTTCTGAATATTGTCGTGACAGGAGTCGACGCACTAACAGGCCAAATCTTGTCGGTGATCAGTCTTTCGATATGGCTCCCAATGGGCCTGCTTCTAGTACGCTGAGATACGACGTCGTGCACCCTGTAATGCGGACATTCGACTTTTGGTTTTTCTCTTGTACCACAACACTCACTGCACTGATGATTTCGGCCTACTTCTGGGACCTTCGTTTCTGCAGGATGATGATCGATTGGATCGTGTTTCACAACATCGTGTTTATCGATGGTCAAGTGCGGGGGATTCGACATTTCGTTATTGTCACTGTCCTCGGCATTCCGCCGCTTGTTTTCATGCTGTTTTGGATAATGCTGGATCACTTAGATGGCTGCACGAGTTTTTCTGTCGTGAACCATCGAAACAAGCACACGCACTTCAGTCTCTCCGGCGTGGATATCATTGGGAACGCCATGATAACTCTTTCGCTGTTAATCACGAAGATCGTCGTCAGAAAACGCCAAGCACTTCGCGTCAGGCAGAGATCGTCGATGATAGAATGTGTTATCTACCGATGTGGATTGAAACTCGAGCTAATTGACCGGCCGACTATTGTACATGCTCGGAGAGCTCGGTCTCCAAGTGTGTCTGCAAGGAAACACGTTGTTGCTGCGTCCGAACCAAACGAAAATGTTGCTCGTGAACCGAGCATGATCCAGCAAATGATGTTCATTAAGTTTCCGCTCACGTTCAACTCAAACCACGTCTTACTTCCTCTGCGTGTTGCAGGCAGTAGTCTGGTACTGTTGTACGTTGTTGGTGTCATTGGTGTCGTTCTTTCATTTTCCATGATTGTCTACGATTTTAGGGGTACTGGTAGTGCACAAGCGTGGGGTGGTCTGTTGTCTACGCTGATTTTCGTAGTCCCATTCGCAGCCCTTTACCAACGAGAACTGTTCAAGCTTCTTGTCACCTCTTTCGATTTCTTCTTCTATGCATTCCAAACCACTGCGGCGACCTTGTCCGTCTGCATATTGTACAACTGGGATCGCCCACGGTGCCTGTTGCAGCTCACATGGTGGATTTGGATCCACTGGGCACTGACTTTGGATGCCCTCACTCCTATCATGAGAGACAAACTACGCTTTCGACCTCGTATGGCAGCTCCTGTAGTTGCACTCGTACTTCTGGGGCATATTTCTATCATTTGCCGCATTTTCTTTGTGGGCGATGAACGGCTGCACGACGCAGTACTGTATCAGGGTGTTATCTGGGATCACCAACTAGTTGTTCGAGCAATGCCCTTCTACTTCAGTCGAATAGTGACACTATCTCTGTGGTGTCCACGTCTGATCTGGAGATTGAGCACTGCGTCGAAGTCCGAGGTCACCATTATCCGCGGTGGCGTGTGCTACGATAATTACTTTGCCAAACGAGGACGTCGGCATTCGCGCGGAGGACATCCAAGGAGATTCAGGGAAACACTGCATCCAATTCGCCGGGACCGTATTGAGCCAGCTGGGCTGCTTGACGGTGGGGTCCGAAGTGGTCCCACATCGAAATCTCTCGTCGCAATCCAGCCTCAGCCAGATCCCTAACTCCAGCCGCACGACAATTTCAATTACAGACTCCCATGAGGTGGATCAACGTGGTATTTACAGTACTCGAACGTCCACCGCATCTTCCTCCGACCAAATTTCTACACCGACGCACATTGTAGTAATAACACAAAACAGAATCGTGACAAGTGACGCCGGAGCCTGCGAGATTCTATACGTCTTCCGGTCAGCGAAACCACTGCCCAATGATCGATATATCCACGTTTGTCAGAGAGAACTCCTCCCAGTAAAAGTTTACGAGATTATTCATCGGTTCCTGAGCAGGTACCGTCAGCCGTTATTGCTAGCAAATGTGACAGCATTTTCTTGATCAGTTTTGTGCAGTGGTAAGTGCGCGAACGGGTCAATTTCTATCATTCATCAGCATTTTCCTTTGGATACCGCTTGGCTTCGGGGCGTTGAGATATGATGTCGTCCGGCTTCTCATGGGGACATTTGACTTGTGGTTCTTCTCCTTCGATACAAGTATGGCAGCTGCAATGGTCTCGGCGCATTTCAGAGATCTGCGGTTCCTTCGTATGATTATCGATTGGGTGGGCTTCCATCATATTGTTTGCATTGATGCTCATGTTCGAGGGATTCGGCAGTTTGAACTGATGATTACCGTTTAAATCCCGCCGGTGCTCTTTATGCTTGTCTGGGTCATGCTGGGCCATGTGGATGGATACACCAGCTTTTCAATCTTGGACTACGAAAACGAGCACCGGTGTAGACACAATCGGAAAATGAATCGTTGACACTTGCTCTGTTCATCACGAAGATAGCTGTGAGGAAGCAAAGAGCATTGCGGACAAGCCAGAGCTCATCATCCATTCAGTGTGTAATCTACAGATGTGCCCTGCAGCTAGTGCAAGTCCAACACACTACAGTTGCAACCTCCACCAAAAGGCAGGTGGGCAGGACAGTTGCTCGCCATCGCGCAGTCGGTACGAATACGAGGAACGTGATGTTGCGCGAGACGAACGTCGTCCAGAAGATGAGGTTCGTCAAAACTTATCAGACATTCAACGCAAGTCACACAGTTTTCCCGCTGCGAGTATCAGAGCCCATATCAGCATGGTACCTGCTGCCACTTTATGCTGTTGGTGCCTTCGGTCCTCTCTTCTCAGTTCTTCTCAGCGGATTTAGCGGAACTGATACTATTTCACTCTTTCAAGCGTGAAGTGCACTGCTGTGTGGACCTTGTCCATTGTAGTTCCATTCACAGCTTTTTACCAGCGGCAGCTTCTCAAGCTACTCGTCATCTCGTTCGATGTTATCTTCTACGTCTTCCAGATTACTGCGGCAAATCTGAGCATGTGCATCGTGAGTAATTGGGAGCTATCTCGTTGTATGTTGGTGCTCGCGTGGGCGATCTGGTTTCTGTGGTCCCTCACACTTGATGCTCTCACCCCTGTTATAAGAGACAAATTGCGCTTTCATTTACGCTTTGCAGATCCCGTGGTGGCGCTGTCGCTTCTAGGCCACCTAATTATCATGAACCGCATATCTTTCGTAGGGGACGAATCTCTGCAGGACGCCATCCTTTACGATGGAGTAGTTTGGGACCATCCAGTAGTACTTCGTGTTATGCCAGTTTACTGCACCCGGGTCGTAACTCTGTCGTTGTAGTGCCCACGTCTGATCTGCTGCCTCGCCATGGTGTTAAAGACGGAGGTCGCGATTATCCGTGGTGCACTTTGTTATAACAATTATTTTCCCAGGGAACACTTACGAGGTGGCGGCGCTAAGAAATCACGTCGAGACAAACCGCGGGAGCGAATCCACCGTCGAGACTGGATTGCACCAGCTGTGCTTAACCATGGTCCAACATTCTCGGCGCTAGGTGCAGTACACACCCATTGAAGCACTTTTATCGATTTTGAGATGCCCAACACAACAGGGCTGACGAGTTCGTGGTTCACCAGTTACGACGTTGCCTTCCGCCGCTTACGCCTGTGATTATCCCATTCCTTCCACTCTGATGCTATTGTGCCGATGTCCTCAATCATTTGCTGTCGAATTCGGAAAGCCCGCTTGGATTCATCGATCACGGCGGCTTCACTGGAACGAGCACGTTTTTTAGCATCTTCTGAGTGAATGCTTTGATACACTTCTCGGGGCACTGATACTTTAGCTTGGCGCAGCAAAGGGACAAGCCCCCGGAAAAGTGAGCGGTCTTCCAGATTCACGAGCGTAAGAGCGTTTCCAGTCGCATCGCCTCCACGTCCGACACGACCAATAAGATGAACGTAGTCAGTAATTTTCTTGGGGAAGTCATAGACCACCACGTTTTCCACGTTCAACAGATCCATCCCTCGGCTTAGCACGTTTGTGGACACGAGGACAGGGATCTCCAAATTCACAAAGGCCTCTAGCAGACGAAGTCTTTCTCGCTGAGTTTTATCTGCGTGAATCGCCGCTGCACCAATTCCACAGCGCTTTTCAATCGCTTCTGCTAGCATGGTCGCGCCAAGCTTTGATCCAACGAAGACGAGCTTACAGTAGCAACAGTAACAGATAAACCACATCATAAGTCACTCAGGATTTGGACAGGGTCCACGCACGTCTGTACGCACCGTTGACTCTTCTCCTTTTCCTTTCAAGAACTCGAACAGCTCGACTTTTTTCGTCTTGTCTTCCTCCCACCTAACCTGCTGGTGAACACGTGCGTTTAGTGAAAATTTCGGCATCCCAGTGGCCGTATTTGTCTCGCTGTCATCGTCACGAATATCAATGCGAACATAAGCTCGATTGCTTTGGGTCTTCAAAATCTGCTGCACCAACGCTTCGACCTCGTCCGATATTGTCGCGCTGAAGAAAAGCAATTGGACGTCTTTACGGCGTTTCTCAGCAAATGCAACCAACAAAGCCATAATTTGCGAAAGCTGTGGTCGAAAGCCAACGTCCAGCATGATATCCACTTCATCGACAACACACGTGCGAACAGCCGGCAGAATGGCATCGCCGCCGCTGTAGCTTGTGAAAATGTCAAGAAACCGACCAGGGGTAGCCACAATCAGCTGAACTCCGCCTTGAAGTCGATAGCGTTGCGTCGGAACGGGAAACCCACCCACCAACAAGGCTGTCTTCATATCAACAATACCTCGCATCAACAATTTGGCCACAGTCTCGATCTGAATCGCCAGCTCTCGCACAGGAGCCAGAACCAACGCCAGGATCTCCTCCTGCTCTCCTTCCCTGGCAAGTAAAACCTGCGCGATCACTGGAATCAGGTACGACGCCGTCTTGCCCGTCCCAGTTGGAGCACTCACCAACACCTAGAATAAAACAGCAAACAATGTCACCACATCAGGCTCCCAACCTCCACTCAGTCCACCAAACGACGTACTACGTACAGTGTGCCCCTGCAGCACGCAAGGGATCGTCTGCATCTGCACGGGCGTCGGTCTCTCAAAGTTGTTGACGCTGAGATTGGTCACTAATTCTTTGGGCAATTGGGCACCTTCCTGCTCTTGCCCAAAGTCCACGAACGGGGTCGGCCATAACCGCTGCTCTGCATTTCCTTTGACAACAGAGATTTTGATGCCTAATTTCCGTCGGAGCTCATCGGATCGTTGCTGTTGCTGTTGCTGTTGCTGTTGCTGTTGCTGTTGCTGTTGCTGTTGCTGTTGCTGTTGCTGAGACTCTTGAGTTGCAGGAAGATGTCTGGATATGCACACGTCGCGACATTCGAGACTGCAAACGTCGTCGTCCGTGGCGTCGCACACGTACTCGCCGTACCGACCGCAAATCTGTCGGAGAATACTTAGTAGTTTAGAATACGTGCAGTGTATGCAGTTTATTCACTGCTGTATGCACTTGCAGTGTCTTACCACGCACACAGGCTCGCCAGGTTGAGGCTGGCGTTGGGCAGCGCGGTGCTCGATGATGTCCGCCATTTTCACTGTGTAGGTCACTTTATGCGTGAGTGGTCCACATAATGCGACTTCATGGAGACACTTCGGCCCAGGAAGTTCCAGGGCCATACCGTCGGTGCTGCAATGGACGACACCAAGACAACAGTGCCAGGTACAGTACGTACGAGAATGGTAGTGACACAATTGGTAAGGGGTTAATAACGACGACGAAGACTTCTTTTGTGTTTTTATTTTATTTTTTCACTTGACTTTGTGGTGTATGTGTGGGTGTGAGCGGAGTTTTCAAGTCCGACGAGCGATCAAGCAGTCAAGAGGCGACAAAGCAGCAGGTCCATGTAGGGAACAAACGAGAAAGAGAAGAACAAGAATAAGAGACTGACAAGTCAGCCCACTCCCTTCTCCTCCACCTGGCTGATGAGTCTGTCTGCTCTGTTCTTGCCCCATTGAGACTGTAGTGGCTCGCACTGCTTACTCAAGAGCCTTCTTCGCCTCGCGAGCCTTGGCGCGGCACTCGCGGTCCAGGAGGTCGCAGTCCGATTCGGGCCACGGGAAGGGCTTGGTGCGCATCTTGAGGTATGGGTAGGCCGGATTCTCCTCCTCGTGGTGCTCGTGGCTCAGGTGGTCGTTGATGGCGTACACCGTGTACACCGCCACCAGGCCGATCATGCCCTTGGAGATCGTGGTCCATCGGTGCATTTGCTCTGATCAAAGGCAGCAACACAGTCAGCATCCCATCCAATAGAGTCACAGAGAACTGATACATGTGATGTAGTGGAGATAGACAACGCACGCACCCTTGGCCTCCTGCTCGGTGGCGCTGGACATGGTGCGGGCGCCAGCGCGGAGCGACTGGGTCATGAGGCGCGATCCCTTGTTAAGAAGCGACTGCGGGTGGCATCAGTTCACGAAGAGAAGAGTTGGTTAGTGCTGTCTGCTGTAGGTGTAATTGGCTGCTTTGTGGCGATTTTCCGCTTCAGCTTCCGGCGGTGCAGTGCTCACCATTGTAGAACGGCGTGCTGGCGGTGAAGCGATACAAGAACTGAGCGGCCGAGGGGGACTCGAACGAGCGGTCAGGGGAAGGCTTGGCGTAACTTTTCTATAGCGCATAAACCAATTTCAGCCAATCCTGTGGCGCCTACGCCAGATCTCCTAAGTGTACTGGAATAAGTGTGCTTGTATCAATATACTATGCCGAACTGAATCAAAGGAGCCAATCGTTACTTTGATTTCGGCGATAGTTAGGTCTATACAGCCACTCTGAGCCATTTACTTCGGTTAATTTGATCCAACTCATCTTTTACTGCAGTGCGTTTTATGCGATGATTGTATTCATTGGTCGAAAAAAAGAGCACCAGCACTTCAACGTGCATTGCTGGCTGCGGAAGCAAAGACCGTCGCGGTCTACGAGTTCTGACAACCGCCCAGTGCAGCTAAATGCCCATTCTCTTCAGGGACGGACGCCGCTGGTTCGATTCGGATTCGACTGGCATGTCGCCGAGAGGGTCAATGGGCCCCGTCAGAATTCGGCCGTCACGCGACTGTATATTCGGCATGGGGGACAGACAGACACTGTTAATCTACAGCCACCAAACGAATAAACAAAAGCAGCGTAGCTGACCTTGTTTGCGGTGCTCTGTCGACGAGCTAGCGGCGGGTACATCTGTGCCTTCGTGTAGGCAGATCCGGGGCGGGAGAAGGCCGAGATCTGCAGTACCAGTAGCAAACATGAACAAGGAAGTGAGAATGCAGTATGACAACAGCTTTCCTACGCAGGACGTACACTGTCAGAATATTTGTCACTCAGCTGCGTCTGTTCGGGCTGGTCTAGGATTTTGCGGATGATTCCTTTCGCGACTAGCTCCGACTTGAGACTCTTGATGCAGCCTTGCGCTAAACGAGGCAACGCAGCAGAACATGTCAGAATACAGGCAAATCGTGACAATAACCAAGGCGTCGGCTTACCCGAGAAGAAGGGCCATATAGCCTCGGAGATGCTGGCGTAGTCCAGCGCTCTTCGCCCTTCCGCGTCTACCATTTTTGGATCGGCTTGGTGAGCCAACAAGATGCGCACGACCTTCCCGTGCTCTTGAAATGAGGCCGCGTGCAGAGCTGTCCACCCCGTGCCTACCAAAGCGTAGAAATTGTTAGTCTGTAGTAGGTTTAACTCATGCAGCACTACGAACAAAAATGAAGAAGAAATTACTGAGCGGTACACCTTCATTTCTGGCAGATACGTCGGCACCTTTGTCGAGCAAGTATGCGACCATGGTATCGTTCCCCCACAGAGCTGCGGCACATAGTGGCGTTGTTCCATCTGATAACGCACAAATTGAGAAATTACAAGGCATGTCAACTCTATCTCCCGCATTGCGGTGGGTTTCAATGTGGTCTTTATGAATACTGAGGAACCAACCTTTTCCAGGTGTATCAATGTGCACGCCGTTGTCCAGAAGAAACTCCACCTGGTGCAGTGAATGCGAGAACCACGTTAGAAAAGCTTTGCCATCAAAAAGCAGGTGGTGCTAACTCTGTGTACACACCATTGCACGCGAGCCATTTGCTGCCGCCTCCGCGAGGTCAACATGCGAGCGAATCACTCCTTCCTGGGCCTGCTGGTCGTCTACATCCGCCATGGTGGTGCTTGATCCGCGCGTTGATTATCTAAGAGCACTTGTAAGCTCTTCTAAAACAATGAACGAAGTCAGTACGCCTCCCATCATGGGACCCATGGTGTCCGAAACGGATTGCGACGCTTCGCTGCAATGGGGACTTGGTTGAATACAGACGCCACCCAAGACACAAGCTACCAAAACGTTTATGTCATAGCAAGTGGTGCAAATAGATAGATTTGTGCCCAGATGCGCGGGTTCCGCCGTGGAGCCTCCGCGAGTCTATTACGGCGTCGTTAGATTCTCGAGGCACTTGGCGATCGACACGCGATATACGTTCGTGCCATGCATTGTCGTCTTGCGCCTCGATGAGTTGTGGAGGTGGCGCTCCACGAAGCTCGGGTCAACAATCAGGTTACCCGCGACGTCAAGCGAGATTTCTTTTCCCACATGCTGGTAGAGTCCCCACTGCGGAAGCAAAGCGAGTGTAGCGTTGAGTAAACCATTCCCCTCAACACAACAGAAATTTACGGATACGTACAAATTTTGGCCACCCAGGTACGATGTCGCCGTCCATGACAACCCGGTAGCTCGTGGGAACACAGCTGTTGTAGTGCTGACGGAAGCTTGGATTGCCAACGCGAGGACCACCGAAGTTATACATGTTGACCCTGATGCTGAAATTCACCGCGAGGTCATAGGCGGCTAAAACTGCAAGCGCACCGCCCATGCTGTGTCCGGTGATATACACTGACACGCCGGGGTTTTCGTCCAGGATGAGCCGTGTCACCTCCTTTAGTTCATCACGAATCGACTCGTACGCAATCCAAAACCCTGCACGGCAAAAGCACAAAGCATTAGATAACTCCCTTCGTGTAAACTAGCATTTCTGTCAGATCAAGACCGGTTACCTCGGTGCACTCGCGGCAACGCCATATTAAGCAAGGGGATCTTCGCTGCAAAGTCCTTCACTTTTTCCAGACAAGACTTTCTCCAGCGCAGTCCTCGAGATTTCATCCACAACACTTTTTGGTCAGCTCGGAGGTTGCTCTTCCAGTTTTCCTTGCTAGTGGTGCCTCGGAATGATATGACCAAGCGTCGATGGTTCTCTTGACTCCACGCGACGACTACATGTGTATCCGTTAAGTTGCTTCGCAGATGAGTGATCAGCTCAAAACCATATCGCTCAAGGGTGAGTTCGCCATACCCAGACGATGATGGACATCCAGGGGGGTCGAAGTAAGCTTGATACGCCAACTCAAGCAGCCATCCAGCCGTTTCCACGCAAAATAAGTTTGAATCGGGTGTAAGAAAGCCGTAAGAGTCCACTCGTGGCTTCTCGTCGACGTGGAAAGCTGTGGACGCCAGCAAACCCGTGCTGTCACCCGCAAGCGGAGGCAAGTGCACAAACATGACAAGGTACACATACACCGACAAGAACAGGAACTTGCCCAGCGACGGGTGTCCAGTGTGCATCTTGGCAAATGTATGCACTGCATCCTGGATGAATGCATCGTAGCCAATGAAGTACCATGTTTGGGTCAGGTAAAATATCTGAAGAGCTGAAAGTATAAACACGTAGACGAAAACAAGAAGCGTCTCGAGTACGAGGAATCGGTACGATAGTTGTTTGAAGCGAGTTGCCATGTACGGCAGTGCCTTCAGATGCCGACCCGATCGCGCCCCAACTGCCATTATCCATACGAGCCAAGCCAGAACCAAACTCGTACGAATAAAGCCAAGAAGTACATAGAGCTCTTCGTGGAGGAAGTTGTGCGCAGACGACGTCCCTTCCACCCCGAAAAACAATTTGGGCATTCGTAGTACAGTCATGCTCGTGTCCACACCAAAAAGTACCAATCCAAACATGAGCTTTGGAGCAAATGAGCATCTTCGAGAGGAAAAATCTCCGCCGTGCTGGTCCATAAGGCTCAACCAAAACACGTAAAAGAAAGCCTCCGCGAATGACTGGCACGTGATCGACACAAACCGGGTGCGCATACTCACGGAGGTGTACAGTTCAGATATTGCGTACACAGGATTCTGCAAAAGCACGAGCACAACCCCAATGCCCACTAACCACTTTTGCACGGTAAGCACTTGGCTCCATGATCCACCGTGAAAATTTAGCACCGAGATGAACCAGCAAGGAAGTGCCAATATGGATGCTAGCACCAGTACTCCACGAACAACGACTTCGCCTACGTGAATAGCTGGTTTTCTGCAGAACGTCAAGCAACGAACTTAGCATCCACTGACAAATACAAACAAGCAGGTAACCAACACCTACGTATACGCAAACTGATAAGCCACCTCCCTGCCGAACACATTTGGATACAGCCCTCTGAAGGTCACGACTGCAAAATACGCATCGTATCCACTTCCACCCTGTAGAAAACGACGCATCACAAATTAGTCAAATAAAATACCCTGTACGGCATGTAAATACAAGTTTGTTCTTACCAATCTGTCGACGTCTTGCGTTATCTCCAGCAGCCTCACAACTTCACATGGTCCACCTGTTCGGCACTCCACCCAAATACTCTGGTTGCGTTCATCTACGACAAGATCCTTCGCGACCGGGGCCACATCGTGGTCAATGCCATACAGTCTAGCATCATAGGACAATACATAGCCTGCGTCTTGATCAGCTTCTCCATCCTCAACCTCTGAAATACTCGATGCTTCGTCCTCTAAATCGTTTTCAACTCTGTTCGCATCTCGATCCATCTTCCAGGCAGTCCCCACACGTGCCAATTCCTGGAACGCATTACTCTCCCCTACCGACGACATCAATGCCACTAATGTTGAAGCGTTCACCTGCTCCCGAACATCAAGTTTTATCTCAATGGAGCCAGTGTATCTCGACACATTGGCCACATAGGCTGCCCACTGAGCAATACTTCTCGTCTTGTCTACTTTAATGCACGGCTCTCTTCTCACTTCATCCTTGCATACTCCTCCTGGCAATATAACCGCCTATATTGAAATACAAACAGTATCAGAATCAGAAAATGGTCCATCATAATCAAAATATGATTCTACTACTAAGCTTCCCACCGTTTCCAGGTATCCTTTGCTCTGTAGATAGGGCAGAGCCATCGCCAACAGGAATGCCAAGTACGTGACCCAGAGCACTGCTGTAGCAGCTCGAGACGACAGTGTCTCCAATCGAATCTGTGGTTCGAATACATGTCTCTGTTTCTGATTCTCGTCTGAGTCGGTGGCAGTAGTCTCTATCCCTAATAGAGGCGCGGTTGACGACGATGCCGTCGGAAGACGCGAGTGCATCTCGTACGAGTCGCGGGAAAGCTCCGAGGACGCGTAGCCTGTGGACTGGAATAGCAGCGGACGATACACGCGCTCTTCGTCCGCATCTTCGTCCACGGCAGGAGCCCCATGTTGCTGGTCCGAAGGCCGCATCTAGAATCTGATGCGTAAAGTGATTTAACGCGGCTTTTGGCCAATGAGAGCTGGGTTGGGTTGACGAGCTAATTTGTGTGAGATACATCAAGTTGAAGTTGTCTTCAAGTTTGGCTAAAGGAATTTCCCCCACTGCTCGTCGGGGGAGTGAGTCGTCTCGGGGGTTCGTGTTTGCTCGAGCTGCTGGGTGCGTGTGAAGGAAGACTTTCGGTCGGTGGGGGTGCTGACGTCTTTGTGGAAGCATGTGGTGGATCTCACGTCCGGCGCGAAGGTCGAAGTTGCGGTTGTCGTGGATGGTTCTTGCTTGGTGAACGGCATTCCAGCAGGCACTCCGTTCTCGGTCGCGATGGACTGCATTGGAGCAGGGATTGGAGCTGAGAATGCGTTATCGAATGGAGATGGTGCGGTTGGGAAGGAGGTTGGGACATCGACAGCGCTGCTGAGTGGCTCCATGTTGTCATGAGCGATAGAAAGTGCCACCGGTGAACTGCAGAGCTGCACTTGTTCTCCACCAAAGAGATTAACAGTATCATTCGGCCATTTCTTGAATTCGCGGATATTTTCACGAGTTGACCGGACTTCCAGAATGCCCGACCAGCCCGAGTCCGACTCGAGACTCATTGTCAACGACGCGACCACATAGAAACCCCATCTCGTCTGAGTGAGCATCGCAATCTAAAACATGGTGAATGCAATTGAGAGTAAGTGAGTGCATGGCCTGGATGGATATTGAGGTGGAGAGGAATGACGTACGTGAAAGTGCGTCGGTAGCTCGAGTAACAGCTCGGAAACAGCTGCAACCTTGGCATTCATAACGTGGACCGTGTGCTGGCAAACCCCGAGTTTACCTCCCTGTGGATCTTGCGACTTGACACGCCATAGCACGCTCGAGTTAGCACTAGAACGGAAACATAGTGTCGAGTGATGGTAAGAATACGACACAATGTATGAAAGAAGGTTGAATTGACAAATCGTACCTTTGCCAGCAGTGTTGGAAGAATGCAGCAGTAGCGAACTGAGGCTGTGGCAGTCGAAGAAGTGTGTCGAAATGCAGCACGTAGCGGTTACTGAATGCAAGACGGATTGGAGTTGCGGACGCCTCCTCTGCAGGATTACCACTACCATCGTCGCCATCTTGACTGGACTCGTGGACAAGCACTGCTTGCACGAGAAAGGTGGCCTGGGTGAACTTGCACACGCGAAAGCGTTTTTCAGCTTTGATCACGCCGAAGGGTGGTAAGCTGGTGCTGCCTCCGCTTGTACCAACGCTAACGGTCTCATCAGCACGTAGTAAACGAAGCTTTAAGTCTTTATTGGTGTCCACGCACTGAACAACACCGACGCCTCCAAGCGGACGAAGCTGAATTTCCAGATCATTCAGTGGCCAAGTAGTGAGGTTGCAGCAACTGATCTCGAGAGCAACCACCTCTTCGTTTCCTGAGAGAGGGTGGTGATGGGCGATCCGGACGGAGACAGGGTCAGCACTACCCGTGACAGTGATCGACTCCCGATATTCTTCATCTTGTGGGTTACCTGCTTCAGCATGTTCGTAGAAGTGTTTCCGAGGAAGGAAAATGTCCTGTGGGTCAAATATCTCTTTCGAGAACTGGGACTCAAACACCAGTGTATCTATTGGTGCAGGGGTCGACAACAGTGACATAACATCCTCGATGCTAGACATGCACAATTAACCAAGTTAGTCCATGATAACATCATAGAGAGAGAGAGAGAGAAATATACGTCAACGTACATACGATACTGCTGGGAAATTATCGTTGGAGAACTCCCTGACATCGATAGCTCTGCGATCATTTTTTCGCACATCTGGAGAAACTGGGGCTGCGTATGGGGCTGAAATTGCGCTAACAGCATGATGCAGTCGCCAAGTACCATCAGGGCGTCAACGTTGTTGGCATCACCCGCACGTTTACGACTCGATGGTGTTTCCTCTTCACTAGCACCCCCACACCCAAGCAAACCGTTGTCGAAAGTTGCGCCTTCCATTTCGTCGTCGTCATTCCAGATAGCGGTGAACAACCGGTCAGTCTCACGCTGAAGCTCCCGCACCAGAGCGTCAAAAGGAACATGAGAGGAGTAATTGCGATACAGACGAACGCCGATCCAAAGTATCTGGAGGCGAGCACTCTGGGACGCAATTTGGTCCGTGGTTGGGAACAGTTC
Organism: Phytophthora podocarpi; assembly: GCA_001314375.1. NCBI lineage: Eukaryota > Oomycota > Peronosporomycetes > Peronosporales > Peronosporaceae > Phytophthora > Phytophthora podocarpi. Next base: position 8,274 of record LGSN01000551.1, on the reverse strand, counting down.
GTGCTGGAAAAATTCGAGCGATTCGCGAAGCGCCAGCTCGGGGCAGGCTAGCATGCCCTGAAAGTGTGACGTTAGTAGACCTGTATAGTAAACGATGTTCTCGCTCATCTCACAGGACCTACGATACGCCTTCGGTGAAGTGGTAGCTGATCCCCCCAACTTCAGTAGTAGAAGCCCTCGAAACACTCTCAAGGCAATAAGCTGAGATACTTGATGCTCGACAGCTCTGAGTCGAGAAGGTGAGGACAGTTCCGTCGAATTGAAAAGAGCTTGAAAAAGCGCTCGGAACACTTCAGAGCCGTTGGTGCGTGGTGACAATCTTGAAAATCCCTTTGGTTGTCTGAAGAACGCCATTGTACACAATCCTTGGAGCAGTTGAAAGTCCCGGTTGGCGACAACATGTGCGGCAATCGTGTCCATCAGGGTCTGTACGAGATCACGTCGATCTTTTTCCTGATTCAGAAGATAGAGCGCTTCAGTTGTACGCACGAAAAGTGACTGGCAGTTGACACCGGACAACCAAGCAAACGTCTTAATGAGCATGACACAAAGCTCGAGCTTGAGCTTGAGCTGAGGATTAGACGCACCACTGTTGTTGCCGTTACTCTTGTTGGCAAGATAACACTGTGCAATGAGGTGGTTGGCGAGCTGAGCAGCCCAGCGCATACGAGTAAATGTCTGTAGAGGGTGAGCCAACAGAATGAAGATAGCACGACACATGCTCGTAGCTTGTGCCAATGACACTCGTCTCGATACCGTAGGAAACGCCCAGGACTCGAGCAGATCACTCACAAGTTCATCAACTCGAACGGGCTCCGTGGAAGCATGGGGCTCATCGTCATCATCATCGGCGCCGTCGGTATTGTTTTCCTCGGTATCAATTTCCATGTACGGCACACTCACGCTCGGACATCGCGCGCCGCTGCGCTCCATCATCGTGCAAAACAGCATGGAGATCCATAACATGGCATCCGCCTGCTGCTTCATGGGTAGGGTGCGTGCTACAGCAACCAGCGCTCGAATTCGCGGGAATGCCTGTTTGTATACCATGGAGGCGACATCATCTATTGGGGCTTGAACGCGGACAGATTCTCGAATGCTAAGAAAAAACGGCGCCATCGTGCTGGAACGTGCAAACAGGCTCGCTAACGCCGTAAACGCAGTGCCGGCAGACCACGCAGCACTCTGAGACTGTCCGTCGAAGGAAAGAGTGTGGAAAATCAACTTCCAGCAGTCGTTCACCATCGTCTCTACGTCTTGTTGGCAACAAATTCGTGCCTCGTGCGACTCGAATGGGAAGACAAATAATCCGTCCCCAGCGACAGTGATCGCCACATCCAGCGTTAGCTTTGACAGCGTCTCGATAGCGCGACAGCGAACCTCAATGTCTTCGTGCGTCAGAATTGTACGCAACTTATTCATGGGTTCCCTTTCAGGAGACAGCAAGAACCCAAGCACGAGAGGTACCGGGATGACTCCGAGCACTGGAACTGCAGCAGCCAAAGTTAATGTATTCTCGGAACTACCCAGCTCCGTCACAACTGCTTCCAGGATGAATTTCCAGACTTCGTGCGTGGAGCATCCAGGAGCGATCCGAGCGAGTTGAAATCCGAGAACTTTCATGGTGGAGCTCCCTTCTGGCTTTAGACATTCCTGTATGCGGACAAACCATGCAACAAGGTTAGAGTTCGTTGTCTGACAAAGTTCTAGGGAACCGATAGATCGCCAACGCCGTTACCTCCAATCCGTCGCGAAATTCACGCAGGGTTAGTGCTTTGGGTCTCATAGAAGCGAGCTGCACCAATTTCTGAACTTGTGCCAACGCTCTCTTCGCGCTAGCAGCAGATTCTCCACCGCCTCCCAAACTCTCCTGCAGCATCTTGTCCACAGTCCCTGATGATCTTTGCCAAGGTAGCTAGCGATCTCTTGCCTACCAACGTCTTTTGGCCAGGACGACCGTTGACCCGAAATGGCTACACTAACTTTTTGCGAGAAATGGTGGTTATTCAAAAAGTGACCGTGGTTGCCATGATCTCTGGCTGCATTTGCTTTGATGCTGATGGTGTTGACCGACTCGATCTCTCATACTGAAGTATCTGCTGAAGCAACTATTGGGGAGTTTGATAGATGTACTCCATGAGTGTTAGCTTCAGCCAACAGGTATTCTGCCATTTCAGTGTTTGCATCACGTACCACGTAACATTCTCCACACTTCCGCTACTTCAGTCGTGTTGCGACACTGCTGATGTTGGGGTTTTGCTAAAGGAGCTATCACTGATCCGAGCTGTAATTGCTAGCATCAACGCTGACCGTGGCGATTCTCGGTGGATGCTACCGGCAACTTCACCCAGCCTCTTATAACAACCGAGCCGTCTAGCACGGTAGTTTTCATAAACCAGCAACTTCAGCTCCTGGGGAAAAAAGTGACAGTTTGACCGTTGCTGGTTTGAGGACATAAAGAAATTATAAAACATTTCAGCCAGTTTTTGATAGGACCGTTAGCTGGGAAAACATCGTTGGGACGAGCATGCTCTACTCTTCGTTGTTGCCGATGCCACAGCAGCTCCAGTCTAATATTTTCGTTTTCACTCGCATTGAATCAACTCCACGTGGAGGCATCAAAAGCATGAATCAGACACCTGTAACACCACCAGCCACGCCAAGGCAACGATCTCTGCTGACGGACTCTCCTTTAACCGAGGAAGACCGCCGACAAGTTCGCTATATGGAGCGTGAAATGTTGAAGAATATGAAAGAGAATGCTGCAGAGTTGATTGAGCTCGAGTCGGATAAGTTTAATCTTGCTACATTAGAGTTGGACGAGATGTACGAGCAAGTTTGCTATCCGCGCGTGGGCAATCTAGATGGGCTTTGTCTAGATGTGCTAGGCACTGCAGTGGGAAACCAGGCGAATACGTTAAGTGGCACCGATCTGGACAAGGTTTGGATTTCTCCACAGATTAAAATGCTGGGCCAAACCACTGACATGCCCCGATTGCTGTGACTACTTCTGATGACTTTAGTTCAATGCATCCGACTTGTTCACTACAAGTCGCGAAGCCTGTGCTGCTGACTCCGACGGGTTGGCCTGGGGTAAGCTGGGTAATGCCGCTGGTGTGTGATTCCGATCAGTACTGGAACCAATTTCGTGTGAGTTGGAATTTCACACAAGCAGAATATTTAAGATGACAGAAGAGCTCACTGTTCTGTACTTGGTTGTTTAGGTTCGGCCTGATGGATACAAGGTTATTGAGAAGACAATGAAGAAGCTTCCACGTCGAGTTGTCAAAGATGTTAATGTCCAGGAAGACCAACCACGCGCGTACACCACCAAGGTTTGCAGTAATATAGATCTGCTTACGCACATGATCACTACATATTTGAGACAAGCTATCTTTGTTTGTAGGCAAAGAATATTAAGGATGCGCAAGGCCACCGCTTGAAAGTCCTGGAGACTGTAGTTGAGGTGGAGCCTGAGCAAAGGGTGTCGCTTTTCGACGTGGCATTGGATTCAAGTAGCTTCGAACAGGTATGTACGCAATCTAGTTTTAGGCTAACTAACTTACATAATTCTCGTTGCTTTCACTCTTGCAGACTGTGGAAAATTTGTTCGACACGGCATGTCTGGTGCACAAAGGGTCACTGGGGATGAAAGTGGACGATACCACCGGCCTTCCTTTTCTTGGTAAGTGGGTAAACGCTTATTGCAAGCAGCTAGTGTAGTGATAACCTACTGACAATGATGTCTGTGATTGGACTTAGAGAAAACGAATCCCTCGAAGGACGTGTCGAAAAGCGAGCAATGCGTTATCAGCATCACTCATGACCAGTGGGAGGAACTCGTCAGTGCGTACGGCCAAGAGGAGCCCTTGGTTGGTCACCGCGCGTAATTGTACAAGCTGCTGCAATGTGTGTTCATTGTCCGTGGTGGGAAATTCAACTAAGGAGCAACCGGCACATGTGGTTCCACTTTTGATGTAGGCGAGGAATGAATTAGTAAAACTAAAGGCAAGACAGGTATTTTTCGTAGTTCACATTTTTGAAGCAAAGTCTCCATAGTATTTGCTGACAGTCCTTGTCTGTATACTAATGCTAGCTTCTTTAAAAAAAAACAGACAACAGTACTTGCGTGCAATTTCTACTCCATCAAGATGATGATGCATCCTTCAACAGCGTCAATTGATTCCACAGGCAGGGGGAGGGACTGCACTATGGTGTCGCTCGACGGGTGGTGACACATTAGATTTTGGTCCTTTCTCGACTTTTGACTGCTTTCGTCTGTGACCTCATTTTTGCCTCCCGATACTCCGCAAGGCCACGCCAGATTTTAGGCAGTTGCTTGGTCGAAGCGGGGACGTATCGACGGCGGTACACACTTCTCCGTTCTGGATTATGAAAACCAGAATGGCCGCCTAGACATTGACGACTTGGATATCATGAGCAATGGGTTGGTCACGCTCTTGCTGCTATTCGCAAGAAATCAGAGCAGAAAATGAAAGATGTCGCAGTCAAGAGGGCTCGGGCTTTCCTGCGAACGGGGCTGAGTTGCAACCATGGTACGATGGTGTTCTTGTCTAACGTGGCGTCTCGCTACGCCTCAGACGAAGACTCGACAATGATCGGGATGTCATCATCTGCTTTATCAACGCCAGTCGCACTCGATCTCGACAGTTACTCCCTACATCTCCATCCCGGCGGCATTTCCACTCACCCCAACTCGGAAAGGACAACTGATCTTCGATCATGTCGTACGAACACTCAAAAAGCCATAATTGCGAATCTGAAAACCTCTGGTCAAAATGGTACTGTACCAGCTGTTTTGGGCTAATCCTAGGTTTGTGCGCGGTCGAAGTCTCCGATTCCGATTTGACAATGCTGGGGCTGACGTTGCTCGGCTGCGCTGCGCTGCTCTCGGCACCGACGTCTGCGGCGTCTACAGGCCGCGCCCTGCACTTCTCGGACGTCCATTTGAATATCTCCGAGTCTTTCTCCTCCGCGGACAACGCTCGCATCCCCATCCGTTACTTTGCCGACGCGCCCTTGGCACTCCTCGAGTCTGCGCTGGTTTTCGCCAAGGAGCACGTGGTGGACGACCCGGAGCTCTTCCTGTACACGGGGGACCATGCAGCACACGGATTGTTCACCGATGAATACATTGCTAAAGCCGTGGAGACAAATGTCCACGCAATGGAGAATTATTATCCGTCAAAGAGTCAGGGCGGAGGAATGCTGGAGGCTACAGCCATCATTGGCAATGCAGACGGAAGTAAGAAGAAGAAAAGATATTATTTGTTATTATTTGTGAGATTGAGGGGCTAATTGCTGTGTATTATTGATGGCAGACCCGGACTACCACATGGAGGTGACGGACCCGGAGACGGAGACGAACCCGTCCATTGAGCTCATCTCGGAGGTATGGGAGGACTCGCTGTCGACTGCTAACATGGAGCTGCTCAATCGACGTGGATATTTGAGCTATGCATTGGATGACAAGCTGGACGTGATCACGCTGAATACTGTGCCATACTCGGTAGGTCAGATCTGCAACTCTTAAAGATTGAGTGGGGACGTTGGTGCTGATGATTTTTTGTTTGCTGATGCACAGCCAAGTCATTTGCCGGACACATCGAAGCAGCCGGATCCATTCGGACAGTTTGCCTGGTTAGACAAGACGCTTGCTGAGCTGCAGATTGCTGGCAAGTTCGCGTACATAGCTGGTCACATTGCTCCGATCGTGGACTCGTACGGAGGAAACCCGCAGTGGCACACAAAGTACATTGTGAAGTACAAGAACATCGTTGGCAAGTATGCCGACGTAATCAAGGCGCAGTTCTTCGGCCACGTGCACAGTGTCGAGTTTCGTGTGCCCGTGATGTCACTTGATGGGGCTACAGGAGAGGACGACGCCTTCCAGCTGTCGCCAATGTATATTACGGGCTCGATCTCGCCACTTTTTGGAAACAACCCGTCCTTCATGGTCTGGGACTATGATACCGAAACCTACGAGGTGCTAGACTACGCCGTGTACGCTTCTTATATCGCGGAGAGCGAGCCTCAGCTCGACTGGAAGCTGTTGTTCAAGGCGAGCGAGGCGTACGGCCTTAAGTCGCTATCTTTGACGGAGCTTACAGCTTTTGTGCAACGCGCAGAACAAAACGTAAGCTTGGTGGAGGACTACTACTGGAACATGAAGGCCCGTTCGCCCAATGCTCGACCTTGCAAGGACGCAGTCTGTCATGCGAAGACATTGTGCACGCTGAAGTGGTGGACTACAAAGGGCGAGTTTCTGGCCTGCGTAGACACTGCCCAAATGATGAGCGCTGGTCGGGTAGAGGGCAACGATTACACCTCAGCGTCGCCTGTTGACGTGGTAGCAGCAGCTTCATCTGGTTCCAGTGCTTCGCAGAACGATTTTGCAACAAAAGTCGTGTTGATGACGATTGGAACGACAGCGCTAGCAACCGTCGTTGCAGTAGCGTGCGTTGCGTTGACCGTTTTCGCGCTCAGACGTTCTGGTATTCTCAAAAATCGCACGGCGTACGATACCGTGGCCACGCTCTAGTCGCAGAGCTCTTTGACTTCCACCCTGTCATTAAAACAGGAAGGAAAAGAGAAATGTAAAACAAAGAACCCCGGTTTCATTGAGCAAGCAAACGTCTCTTTTCCCTGATTCCAAGCTCCTGCACCACGCTCACATGAGCTTGAGGTGGCCAGTGATTTCGTCAATAGCTTTTAGCGGCGCCGGGCCAATGCTCAGCACCGTCTTACTCTCCGGTGCGATCTGCGTCCGACCGGCGTCAACCTGCCACCAACACAACATGAACCCATCAGCAATTCAAATCTACTCAATCAGAACCCACTCACTCAAAAGCATACCACGACGTAGTTGACGAGTCCGCGCTCCGCCGCCTTCTCGGCCAGAGCGAGCATCTCCTCCTCCGAATCCACCTTGAGGCAGACCTTGGCTTGGCCCAGCATCTCCCAGGCACGAACGGCATCCGGCGTCCGTTTCAGCGCACGCTTGTACGCGCCCAACGTCGCGTGGCAGCACTGTGCCGCGACTTTGCCTGAACACACCAGTAAGTCCCCGTCGTCATAAATGACTGGACTTGCCCAAATTTGTTGCCTAGATTCAGTACCCACCTTTGCCCATTTTCAGGTCCGTGCGCACGCACATGACCATCTTGTGGGGCACCCAACTCACGGAGTCCTCGCCCTCCCAGTCGTCGGAGGAGCCCGAGGAAGATCGGGACGAAGCTCCGGAGGCAGCGTCATCGTTGCCATTGCTGCTGCTAGTGTTGGAGTCCTTGGTGGACGGGGTATTATCGCGCAGCAACTGTGAGGAAATGAAGTAGTGCGTCGCGGCGCCCAGCAGGAACGCGGCCGTGCACTTCCACGCGACGTCCTCCATTACTGCAGTATTGGCGTCAAGTTTTGTATGGAGTCGCGATGGCGATCGATGATTCGCAGATGGCAGGGTGTGCACCACATCACTTACGGTACATGGAATGGGAGCTGTACGCATTACTGGAGCAGTACTACTACAACTCGAAGGCGCAATCGTATCTGCAGTCGTCGTGCGTGGACGTCGCGTGTCAATCCAAATGGCTGTGCACAATGCAGCGGTACACGACGTCGGAGGACTTCGAGGCGTGTGTTGGAGGCAAGTTCGTAGTTAAACCTGTTTTAACAGAATAGTATCGAATAACAAATAATCGGTACATACACCAAATTGCAATTTCCGACGTGCGCAACGAGCTCACGCCGTACTCCGTGCTGGCCTTGAAAAGCGGCTGCCAGTCGAGCTCCTGGCTGTCGGAGGAGATGTTGGTGCCATACACTGTGAAGTCGAGGACCTCGTACGTGCTGGCGTCGAAATCCCAGATCATGAACGCCGGATTGTTGCCGTAGATAGGCGAGATTGCCGCCGACATGAACAGCAGTACAAGTTCGGTGCCCTCAGCTTGTACTTGAGTCTGCTGATCGGAGGCAAGAGGGACGCGGAACTCGATGCTGTGCACGTGCGCGAAGAACTGCGCCATGATGATGTCTGCGAACTGGCTCACGATCGTCTTGTAGGTTGTGATGTACTCGGTCTCCCACATCTGGGCGCCGCTAAACGAGTCGATGATGGAAGGGATATGTATTGAGGGTAACCGGTCTGACAACGGTCAGTAGCCGTGAACCGGTTAGCCCGAACCTGTCCAACACGATCCCGCGTTGATTACGGTAAGTTGATTACGCCATCGATGATTAGACGAGTAGGATGATTGG